>VDFB02139113.1:0-15992 GCA_007258455.2 Sequoia sempervirens | reverse complement strand
ACATCTTTGAAGCGGTGGGGAGTCATATTGATGAGTTCCTCAATATATTAAAAATAAGATAGCCTTTTGAAGTGATGTCGTTGTATTTATCTTTGGAGAACTGTGTATGTTCATGTGATATGCTTAGATGTTTGTGTTTCGATGAAGGATGGTGACTAGTAGTATTAACCTCATCGTGTATGGCTGGGACTTACTTTTGAACTTTCAAATTGAGTGTTGAGTGTGACAGTGAGTGCAGGTTATATATATGTAAGCTGCTTGAATTCATGTTTTGATAGAAAAAAAATTAGAGAACTTTGGTGTGTTGCCTTGAAGATAGTTTATCTGCATGATGTTATTAAGTTTCTGATTTTGAAGTGGGAGTTATTGCACAGGTTGTTAATGCTGATTTCTATGATAATTTCTGTGCATTTGAAGTGAGTGAAGCTGTGTTATTACAGTATGATGCTCTATCTTGCATTGGTGATATGAAGTTTTTCAATATGTTTGTTGCACTATTGCTCTATTTGCAGCCGGTTCTTATGGTATTTGGTTGGCTTCTCAGTTGTGTTTCCTAGCAATGCACATTTTTTCTCTTCTATTCTTTGTCATTGAGGCAAAAAGGGGGAGAGTCATTTGTGTTTTGCCATCAAGGACAAAGGGGGAGTTTGTTGGATCTCAGTTGTGATCATATGGTTTGTCCTTGATGACAAAATCCTTTTCAGTTGATTCTACTTGTTGAAAGATTCAGTTTGGTTTCTCATGCTTTATCTTGGTACTATTTTGTCTATATGGTTTACTTGCCTTGGCATTCAGTGGATAGTCTACATTCAAAATTTTAATATCTTATGGTACTGATCAGTTTGAGCTTCGTGCAGTCTCTGGTGACAGAAAAAGAACATATCAGTGTGAGAATGGAATGGTCTCCCCGATCCATTTTTGAAATGTCTGTGTTGCCTATCAGCAAGACATTTCTGATGTCATAACGATTTGATTTTACATTCAGGCAGCTTTCGGCATGACATTCACGTTGTCTTGGCGATAGTGGAAAGGTCTATCGACATGAGTTGTGTTCATCATTGGGAGGTCTTACCGAATGAGTCGGGTCTCACCAACTAATACATGAGGTGGTGCATCGGCGTAAGTAATCCCTATCGGCATGTTATTTCATCGAGTGCTTTGTGTCTTGGCGACCGACACAAGAAAGATCATATCGGCAAGACTTATTTGATGTCACAACGATCGGGATCCATCTCCAAGCATCTATCAGCGTGACATTCTCTTTTGTTTTGGCGACAGAAAAGGATTATATCGACATAAGTTATACCGTCGGTATGTGGTCACAACAAATTTGCTTTGTCTCACCGATCGGAGGTTGAATGGGAACATATCGGCAAGAGTTTAAGGCTTTGATGAAGGGTCATAGCGAAAAGGGTGATGTCTCCCCGACTAATGCATGTGGAAGTCTTTCGGCAGGAGTGTTGTATTCAGCATGTGGTCTCACCAAAGACATATTGTCTCACCGACCATGCACAAAAAGGTCTTATCGACAAAGGTTTTTCTTTGGTATAATTTCATAGCGAACCCTGTGGGTCTCACCGATGGAATACATATGGACATTTTCGGCATAAGCATTGAGCTGTCTCAGTGAACTGGAATGATCACGTGGGATTTTGGTAGGGTAAAAGCACAAACCTGTGTCACACTTTATAAAGATATCGGCCAACAGCAAAAAAAATTCTGAACTTTGACCACATAAAAGTTGTCTTTATGTTTTGAATTTGAAAATGGTGTAAACTAATAAAATGTAGAACTTTTGGTGTAGTTTATTCCTGTAATTTTTAAAATTTAAAAAAAAAATTGTTTTTATTATGTTTTTATCAATTTAAGGACAAATTTTGGAATGCTGAAAATTTCATAAAAGAGTGACTTCACGAGCCATAAAGAAACAAAATGAAAAAAACTTCATTTATCCCTTTTTTTTTTTCCAAATAGTTAATTTCAATATCTTGTGCATGGAAAAAAAAAATCACATTTTGATGTATATTTTTCTTGTAATAACATTTTAAAGTCAAACATGTCAGAATTTGACAGTTTTTGTGGGCCGTCAACTAATTTCAATTTTTTCAATCATTTTCAAAAAATAAAATATACCCTTTTGAAGTAGAATCTCTCCTCTAATGCCTCATATAATATTTAAAACATTTTAATAAACTTTACTATCATTTTTTTAATATCAAATCAGCCTCTTTTTTTATTTTTAAAACCTACTTGCATTATTTTAAAAATAAAAGATATTAAAACTAATCAAAATATTATAAAAAATCTATATTTGGATTCTACACTTCAAGCTCTACAAAAGGGTATTTTTATTTTTTGTAAAAAAATCAATCTGACTAGAGAAATACTCTGCCAAAAATGAATGTTTCAGAAAATTCTGAAAAATGATGAGTAAGCTACCATGTAGGATGCCAACTAGATGTTTTCAGCCGACACGTTTTCAGCCAATCAAGTTTCGGCTGAAACCCTATCGGCCGGGAATGAATCGGCCAGAAATTAATCGATCGGAACTTTATCGGCCGATAAGTACTCAACCGAAAACTAATGAAATAAAATAAAGTTATTTTCTTTCAAATTTATCAAATTAAAAAAATTCAAAAATAACAAATATTTCAAAATTTTCTCAACTATTTTTTATTAAAGAAGATTTATTTCAACATTTTGGAAGGTTTATCATTTATGAAATTTACAAGACTTATTTCGACAAAAAAAAAAGGCATTTGGAGAAGAGGAGAGATATTTTTAAGGTGTATTGATCTTTAATTTATTTAATTGATTATGTTTTTTATTGAAAATGCATTTGAAGTTTGTTTTCACTTTTTTTTTTATTAAAATATTAACATTAAAGAAATATGTGTAGAAATATATTCATTATTCAATTAAAAATATTTTATGTTTTGCATGTTTATTTTTATTAAAAACTTTTGTTTAAATATTTTATATTTATGTTTTGCATCTAGTTACAAGCTTTTTAAAATATTTATGCTATATTACATGTACATGTTTCATGGAAAGCTTATGTGTGTACAAATTTGTATGTAGGCAATCATTCAAATTTGAGTGTAATTTGTGATGGAAAATCCAAGGGCTAGATCGAGGAAGTATGATCGAACACGAGTAAGACAAAGAAAGAGAAAAGTAGATGAAGGAACATCTACTGAACAACAACCCATGGAAAATATTGATGATCAAGGTGACGTGCAGGTACAAGAACAAATTGAACCTAGTACTAATATACATGTTTTGGACTATGGTATGGAAAATTTGATGCAGATGGATGAAGATTCTCTTTTCAATAATATTTCATCTGAAGATATGTTATCTGAAAGCACATTAAAATTACACTCTTAAAAAATATGGGATGAATTTTTTGAAGAGAAATCTCTAATTGGAAGAGCACAGTTAATTGCAAAGTTATTTAGATGAAAAGAAATGACCCCTATTTTGGAGTTGTTAGGGGTTGATAATAGGAAAAAGTCATTAGATTTAAAACAAACAATTGTTGAAAACCTGCAAGAAGCATTAAAATGTATTGAAAAGAAGAGTCGGTCTAGTGATTTAAGTGTTGCACGTAGAGCATTGATGACTATAACTTCTAGTAAGAAATTATCATATAGAAGACAAGTTCAAGCAATTTCTGAATTACTAAATGTTTCTAGGAGAACTGTTCAAAGATATAGTGAAAAGAGAGATGAAATAGATGGAAAAATTGAGAAAAATTGGGTAAATATTTGTAGGGTTCCTCGAAAAGATAGAATTTCAGAAGATGTAAAGAAACAAGTTGTTGAATATTGGACCACCCACTCTCGTGTTTCTCCCAATACAAGGGATACTATACAAATAATAGGTGATGATGGTACAAAAATTTCTCATCCAAAACATTTTATAGATACAACACAAAGTGAACTTTTTGAAGCATTTAAACAAGAATTTTTAAATGTGAAGATTTGTCAAAGGATGTTTGAAACACTACGACCATCATTTGTACGTACAAATAAAGTATGTGAAACTTGTTGTTGTCAAAATCATGTTGAATTTGATCTACACCTACAATCATATAGAAAAGTTATGGCAACAATTGATCAAAATTTAGCCATCCCTGGAAGCACAACACAATTTGTGAAGTCTCTTCTATGTGAAAAATTAGAAAATTCGGATGAATTCAACGTTCAATGTATAAAAAATGTATGTAATGATTGTGGAGATTTGAAGAATCTTTTACATGTTGACAATAATGAAATGTGAGTTACTTGGAAGAGATTTGAATATGAGACATACTTAACGAAGTCAAGAGTTGAGGCCAAAAAAATTGTTCTCAAAGAGAGTGGATTGCCTTACAATGAATTCATGAGTAAATTTCGCAATATCATATATCCACATATCCAACATTGTCATGGTGCAAGATGGCAATCTAAGCAATTTCGTTATTCAAAGAATTATTTTCCACCATGTTGTATTCTCTCTATTGTAGATTTCTCTGAGAACTATACATTTAGTCCTCAAACTGAGATTCAAAGTCAATATTATCATTCAGAGCAAGTTGCAATCTTCGTGCAAGTTTGCTACAGGCATGCAGAGTTAGCGGTCGATGGAATACAACGTAGCAAAGATGATAGAATTATCATCAAAGAGGTTCACTTTTATATCAGTGATGATACGAATCATGATAGAAGCTATGTAGCTCATTGTTTCAAAATGTTTTTTGAAGACCTAAGACGACTTGGCATAAATCAAGAACAACACTGGATATGGTCTGATGGATGTGCTGGTAAGTACATTGGTTTTTAAATTATTTTTAATTAATTTATATTTACTTTTAAAACTTTGAGACTTAAATTGTTTTTTCAAGATAATTTGGTTTTCAAGTGTTTAATTATTTGTAACTTCACAGGACAATTTAAGTCTGCAAAAGCCTTTGTTTGGTTAAGCAGTCAACATGTTAGACACAACACCAATTTTTTGTGGAATTTTTATGAGAGTGGACATGGAAAAGGAGAGCACGATGGAGCAAGAGCATGTGTGAAGTGTGCACTTCATCAACATGAACTTGCTGGTATGTCCAATTTAGCTTCATACTTTTTAAAAGATTAGATATATATATATATATATATTTAATTTAACTAAATTAAATTCTTTTAAGTTCTTTGAAAGTAATAGGTGACAAATTGTGCCAACTTGTGTGTAACTTGTAGGTAATGCCATACGAAATGCAAACGAAATTGTTCAATGGTGCAAAATTCATTTTTCTACTCGCGACTCAACATACAACACACGATATTTTTGGGAAGTTATAGGTATGTATGTCTAGTCAAAATTTGTTAAGAATTTGAATTTCAATTTCAAAGTTCAAGTACATACATGATTTCAAATTGAATTTTCAAGTTTGAATTTAAACAAATATTGATCGATCAAATCCTTATAATTGTCAAGCAATTCATGGTATTAGAAATCTACATCAAATCATGACAACAGGGAGTAGTAGGCCTTATGCAATGAATGTGAGAGAAAAATCATGTTTTTGTATTGATTGCATTGAGGACAATGCAAATATTGATCAATGTGAGAATATTACAGATGGGTATGTTTCACAATGGGAAATGAAACAATTAATATCAATGCCTCATTTTGTTGAAGATGACAATGTTGATGTCTATGATCCACTATATTCAGCTAATTACGAACGTGTATCTAATTTAGTTGTTATAGGTATGTCCAAATTGATTAATTTAGTTAAAATCAAGATTTAAATTTATATATATATATATTCTATGTTTAAGTAAGTTTCAAATATAAAATATAAATTTTTACAACTTTTAAATGTATAATTTACTTAAATATGTAAATATGTGGTGTGTGTACAGGAGATATTTTTGTTGTAGTTGCAGATCCTGAAAATGTGGAAGGTGTAGATTACTATCTACTAAGATGTACACAACCAAAAAGCAAATTGTTCGAATCGATGACAGATGGTGATGGACAAGAGTATCCCATTGGATCAGTCGTTATTGAAGGCACATATTATCAACAAATAAAGATAGATAAAAATGGTATTATATTTGTTGATTATAGGCCAAAACAAAAGGTTCTACATTATAGTCACTTAGTTTTGGCAACAAAAATAAATTTAGAAACTTTACCTAAAAGAGGACGTGCCAAACAAAAGTGGAGGTTGCCTATTGAAGATCATGAGAAGATTTTAGAGATAATTAAAGATAGAGAGGATCCGGATTTTATGTACCAGGAGCTTTATGTTGTTTTTTGGATACATGTGTACACATTTATGACTCCAAATCTAGATAATATATATTTGTATTGATTGGACATGTGACATGATTTAGAATGGGTTTTTTTTTTAGAATGTGACATGTATGTTAGATCATATATATGCTTGATACAAAACCCAGTGACTTTAAAAATGTTTTAATTTACATTTTTCCTAAATTCCTTTAAATCATCTAAATTTCCAATTGCATTTTTACATGTTGGACATGGTTCATTCTTTTAAGTTCACTCTTGAGAATCTCTAGAAATTCCTTTATATCATCTCTCTAGATTCCTTGATTGTAAATTTTTATGTTTGACATGGAATTATTAAACTTTCACTTTCAAATCTTTGAATTTAAATATTTGTTCAACTCCACCTATATACATGAGCTAGATTGAATATATATATACGTGCAACAATATGTACAAAACCTAGTCTATGTTCCAATTTTGCATTTAAATTTATTTATGTTCTGCGGAATTCTTAAGTTCACATTCAAATCTTTCATTTCATTTGAGCATTCAACTCCACAAACTTATATAAAATTATCTAGTTGATTTGGTGTTTGAGTGGTGAAGAATATAGAAATAAATGTTGTCTCTAGTTTTCTTTATTTTTTATACATTACTAATGCATGACATTCAATAATTTTAAATGATCATTTGGATTTTTATGTATCATAATCATCCATCTAGATCCATCTCAACCATACATCCATTCTCCATCCTTAATAATAAAAAAGCATCACTTGAACATCAAAATCTGGTTACTTGGTCTCAATCTAGTCCATACATCATATTGTCCTTTCGTCATCACCCAAAGTTTTCAACATCTAGGGACCTTATCCTTAATCTAGACTATCATCCATTTCAAATCCAATCTCCTAATAAAAAATCACTTGACCTTATAATTTGATTTCATCTTTAAAATCCAAATTTGCTTAAGAATATTAGCTCCTATCTTTTAAGTATAGAACTAAATTATTTATCCATTTTGTTAATGTTAGATTGTATCCAGGTTCTCTTGGTTTGGCCTTTCTTGTTCACCTTAAGGTGCATTGGAATATATGAACATTGTAGTGAATCATAGTGATGGTGTTTGGGGTGCTTGAGATAGCTACATTTTGGCATCAATTTAGCTTTGTTTACCATGTATAGCTTGAGACCATGTATGTAATTTGGTCCATCTTTCCAGTACAATTAAATATGGATTGATCAATTTTTAATTTATATATAGAATTGTCATCCAGGAAGATATAGATCTACTTGATCAATTTTTAATTTATATAGAATTGTCATCAATTTTTAATTTAATATTAAATGTGCATGTCTTTCAAGATTTAAATATATATATCAATTTCTAATTACATATATATAAATGTTCCACATGGAATTCTTAAACTTTCAAGACTAGAAATTTGATTTCATTTACATTCAACTCCACTTATAGCTTGCATGCTTTATTTGAATTATATGGTTCATTCTTAAGTGAACACTTTCAAATATATATATATGATTTCATTTACATTCAACTTGACACAAGTATAGCTCATCATCTAGTTCAAGAATTCTTTGCATGCACATTCAAATGAACATGTGTATTAGATTATATGGAATTAGAAATTAGGTTAATGTAGAGCATGATATATGCACAATTTAAATGTATTTAAACTTTTACTGACTTTAAAAATGAACATTTAGAGCTTTAAATAATTCAATCTAACTATCATCTATTTCCAATTGCATTTTTATGTTCTACTTTAAAATATATAGCATTAATCTCAAGCATATTTGCATTCAATTTTTTCTATTTCTTGACCTATTTATTAAAGACAAATTCATTTGAACTATTTATTTAAATTAATTACATGTACATGTCCATCTTTTTAAATTTACAAATAGCAACCATTAGATAGTGGAGTCCAACATTTTGATTTCACAATGTAAAGTTATCTATATGTACAACAAGTGCATTTGAACAAGTTACCATAATTTAAATTTAAATAAAGGTACTTGTTCCTTGCTAAATAAATAAAACCATAAACTAATTTAATGCACGATGTATTTATAGATGTAATGTAAGTGAGTTCATCAAACCATAATAATGCACGTATATAACAAACCTAGATTCAAACCATAAAACATAACTGTATGAATGTGACATGTAAATTATAACAAGTATATATATGTGTACCATAAAACATAAGTATGTAACACGTCCAAATGTTCAATACATAAATCATAAAAAGTGTCTCCAACATGTAATAAAATGATCTCAAACATGTAATACTATAAAACAAATCTCAAAGAGAGGGATGTCTGGTATGAATAGAATCATCAGATCTATGGCTCGATCTCTCCCTCGACCTCTCCCTCGATCCATGGACCGATCGCTCTGCTGATCCAAGATGTGTGGATCCATGTCCCGATCCAATATCTCCCGATCTGTGTCCTGAGCCTCATCCCAACCCCTGCATGTGTTCAAGTACACATATATATGTAAAATTATCTAAAAATTTTACAATGTACTTGAGTTCAATGTGTTCAAACTTAAACATCAAGTAATTAGTTTTTAAAATTAAATTTAAATGTACCTCATCTGCATACTGCATGGGATCGCCATCATGCTCCAAATTTCCAAAGTCTGGGAAATCACCATACTGCTTAAAATTTTCAAGTACACAATTTCAATCAAGAGTTAAACCCCTAGAAGTTTTTAAAATGCATTACATAATTTTTTAGAACACAATTTTAAAAATATATACATGTATTTAAATTATAAATTGAAAGTACCTGTTGTGCCTGCCTGATGGCTCTACCAATGTCACTAAGATCACGAGAATGTAAAGACATCGTAGGGGGCTCTGTAGCATGTACAGTATCAGTAGCAAAAAGAAGTCGACTATATGTCCCATGGATAGGATCAGGTGTCGCAGTAGCCTCAACATGACCTGTAACATCCTGACGACCACCTGGACAAGCTAAAGGATCAACAAAAACATGATGTGCATGGGATTCTGTAGGCTGATGTGGAATATCCTGAGCTGCATTTGCCACCCTGTGGCTCATATGTGTATGAGGATATCATTGTCTAATAAAGTCTGGTACCCTGTCAAGAGAAATCCCATGGTCCTCACTGATAACCTAATATGCTGCTAGTAAATCCAAAATTGAGAGTCTACACGTATTACGTAGAGTCGTGTGGGTCATATGCTCGACATCTGCAAGAGTAGGTAGATCGGCACTAATAAATGGATCATACGATGCAGATGTAGCCTCAATGGGAGGAAGGTTGATCCGTGGGCATAATAAATATGTACCAACTCAATCAGATGAAATATGATCAATCTGCATCGTAATAGAGGCAATGTTTTCAAAAATATGACTCTGAGTGGACCCTGTTACTGCCTCCCCTACTGCTGCCAATTCCAAACGTTTTGGTAAAACCAAAAGGTTTGGGCCAACTAATGCCCTCTTGTCCATAAGCGGTGGAAAATTTGAAGGTCTAAACTGTGGTTTGTCAGAAAAACAGCCTTTACCTTAGCCAGCATGCTCAGGATAAGATGTGTAGTCCACCTCTATATGTAAATGAAATTTTGCATATAACTGTTTGACAAAATACAATGGCAGCTCATCATTGTGAGGCCATCTATGATGTGATGCCAACCATCTAGGGTATATGAATGGCGCAACAAGAGGATCTTCACACCTTGTAACCACATATCCTCTAATTTTATTTTTTCCTCTATAAAATGGGAACATGGATAACACATTTTCACCTTAAACTAATTTGGCAACTTCTCTATGTTTCACTGTGCCAGTAACACTCCTGGCAAGAGAAAAATAAAACTGTTCAATGTTGATTTCATCATAAGGATTGTATGATTGAATTGTCTCAATCATCTTAATAATCTCTTGTCTAATAGTGACTAATCTATCTCGATTAGCCAAATTGGGGGAGTTGTGAATTGTTTGCTCTAAACATTTTAGAGCATTGTCCAATCTAGCAATACTATCCTGAAATATATTTGATCTAGTTTGAGCTTCTCGCTCAGAATGAGGGGAATGATGAGATCCCTCATCGGCCATGATATATATAAATAGATAGAGATCTGCATATCATTAAAACAAAATTACATAATGAACTAAACAAATTTAAATTGAAATTTTTTCAAAACTAAAAAAATATATATTTAAATTAAAGGTAAAATTTTCAAGTTTCAAAACTAGAAAACATTTTTGAATTTAAATGTATCTAATGAGATCTAGTTCAAACTTTATATCTATCGAGCTATGTGAACCTATTAAATCATAGATGCATGTAATATTCAACCAAGAGTAAATATGGAAAAAAAATATATTATCCTTTCAACCACTCTATACTAAAATTTTGATCAAAATAAAAAAATACTCTTCATTACAATTGGTCACATATGATCTAGCCTTTCTTTGTAATCAATTATTTTTTAAATCAAACACTAAATTATAAAAAGGTTAACATTTCCTTAATTTTTCGATCTAACTTAAAACATATTAAAGTAATAAAGTTAAAATTCTTTGAAATAAATTCCTTAGGAATAAAATATAAACATATCTACATGTGCATATATCTATATGTACACATGTATGTATGTGGGAGTGGATGTGTGTACGTGCATGTATATATATATATATATATATTCTTTGAAATAAATTCCTTAGGAATAAAATATAAACATATCTACATGTGCATATATCTGTATGTACACATGTATGTATGTTGGAGTGGATGTGTGTACGTGCATGTATATATATATATATATATATATATATATATATCTGTGTGTGTGTATGTACATGCATATATATATATATGTGTGTGTATCTGTGTATGTATGTATATGTATGTGTGTATGTATGTATGTATATACATATATATATGTATGTACATGCACATATATGTGTATGTGTGTATGTACACATGTATATACTCAAGTACATACATACATACACACATACACATATATATACATGCATGTACATACACATAAATATATGCATATACATACATACATGTACACATATGTATGTATAATACATGTACATGCATACAAACATACACATACACAAATATATAATACATACATACATACACACATACACATATATGTGCATGTACATACATACATGTACATACATATATATATATATATATATATATATATATATATGCATATACATGCATACATACACACATGTACACATATGTATGTATATAATACATGTACATACATGCATGCATACATACACACATACATATATATATATATATATGCATAGACATACATACATGTACATATATATATATATATGCATATACATATGTATACATACACACATGTACACACATGCATACATACATACACACATACACACACACATATATGTGCATGTACATACATATGTATAGATACACACATGTACACATATGTATATATAATACATGTATATGCATATGCACATACACATATATGTGCATGTACATATACATACATGTACATACATATATATATGCATATACATACATACATACACACATGTACACATATGTATATATAATACATACATACATACATACACACACACATACATACATACACACATACACACATGTACACATATGTATATATAATACATGTACATGCATACACATACACATATATGTGGATGTACACATATACATACATGTACATACATATATATATGCATATACATACATACATACACACATGTACACATATGTATATACAATACATACATACATACATACATACATACATACACACATACATACATACACATAAGAATATAAATCATTCTCATTGGTCTGGGTCATGCTAAGGTTTAGAAAACCACTCCTGGGTGGAAGATTAGGATCCTAATTGACTTGTAGTACAACCAAAATACATCAAAATAAAGATTAAAAATATACTTTCAAATTAGAAAAATTAGAAATACTAGCACGACATGAGATTTGAAAATGAAACACTAGTGGACTGGCTAAGGTTAGTTAAGGTGTATAAAGAGATTTCACAACAAATCTCAAAAATCCCAATATAAAAGGACAAAGTAACGAATCAAGATAATATTTAAAGATTTACAAATTTGAATATTAAACATAAAAAAGGGTAGATTTAAAAAACCCTAATAGGAAGAAGAAACCCTAAAATTAAACCAAGTCAAGTAGGATCAATCAAGTTCATAAAAACATGAAGGAAAATAGGTTTTCATTAGAGATAGCCTAGGCTATTTAAAGGAATATAATCAATCAAGCACAAACGAGTTACCTGATTTAACTAATTTTATAAATGTGGTAGTAATATGATAAATGTACAAGTGTTCTAGAAAATATAAATGTGACAATCAGGTTACTTAGCTCTATGGCCAAAGAATGAATGGTAATGAAGAAGATTTTGGAGTAAGACTTGTGTAGCTCATAAATTAATGCCTCTATCTATGAAGTACCTTGGAGTCTACAATAGATTTATGCTTTGTCAAGGGTGATTTTTCAGGTTTGGGAAAACAAATTTATGGTCATGGACTCTAGTATTTCATGTTTGGAATCATCCCTATGCATAGTGAGGTTTTTCTCTTCTGCTCACCTAATGAATAGTTGTCTACTTTATTCTTCCTTAAGATTTGGAAACTAGAAGTATTTGCAAATACCAAGTAAATGGCTGTCATGTTTCATCACAAGGAGAGGATTTCTCTTCTAGATCAACTCTTAGAAAATGTGTGTATGTATGTACATGTATTATATATGTATGTGTATGTGTGTATGCATATATATGTGTATGTTTTCATTAGAGATAGCCTAGGATATTTAAGGGAATATAATCAATCAAACACAAACCAGTTACCCAACACTTGTATACATTACAACAAGATAGGACTTAGGATTGCTTCCATTATTCTCATTACAACAATGCAAATCAATCGCCATGCGTCCAATGGAACATCTCTGCCTTCATTCAAATATACCATTTCTATTTGAAGGGTTCTCATTTGAAGGATGAAGAGCACACAAAAGCCATCAAAGACTCAAAACCATCCAAAAAATTGGCATGGCTACATCCAACTCAGTATGTGCAATCCAAAAATGTGAAGAAACAATGGCAGCAATATAGATATCCTAGAATATACAGGAAAGTAGAGGCACGTGCTATGAGAAGGGCATTCAAAAAATCTCATTAGCAATCATTCTTAGATGAAGATGAATGCAAGACAATCCTGAAAATATGAACTAAGCAAATATAGATCAAGAACTAAGCATATACATATTATGATAAAATGTTAGAAGATTAATCTTTACTTGGTAAAGGTTATTCTTTAATTGTAATTATTTATTAACTTGTAGTAATATTCTAAAGGAATCCCTACAAGTCTTTTGTCTTTTTTGTCATCTCACACATGTGTGAGGATGGCTTATTTTTAATTCCTTTATTAAGGAATATTTGTAACCACCTCCTTAAGAGGTGACACTTTGCACACACATAGATGAATGGTGGCATTCATTGAGTTGGGAGTTACATTCTAACTCCTTCTTCTCACTTCTACTTATTGAGGTGCCTCTCCTCTCATTCTTTAAGACTCATGCAAGCAAGCTAAGGCTGGAACTCTCTCTCTCTCTTTGTATTATTCTTTAGGCATTTTTCCTCCATTCATAATATTGGGGTTTTTTCTTATTTTTTCCCCTTAACAAATTCTTGTGTCTCTCTTGCTTTGGTGGTGCTTGGTTTGGCTGCTTCAATTTATTTGGTAATCTCTTTCCTTCAAACAATTGCTCTTTATTAGTACTTTCCATTGCTCTTTTCTATTTCCTTTTATGGTATCAGAGCTTGGTATTAGTAATATCTTGTGAGCTATATTGTTGAAGGTTTACCATATTTTTCAGCACACCATTGGAGACATTCTCAAAGAGGAGAAGAAGATCTAGTGCCTAATCTTGGTTGTTTTTTGTCTTCTAACCCTTGTGCAGGTTTTTTTTATCTAAAGTTTTAAAGTATTTTAGTTTGCATGCATACTTAAGTTTATGCAATTTTTTTTTTTTAAACCATCAAATAAAGGGTTATAGTTCAAGTTTTAAAAAAAACCCATTTTTTGCTTGTTCAAATTCTTGTAAAAAATCATTTTTTTTTTTAGAAATTCTTTTCTAACCTATTTTTATTGTGCAGGAATTTCAATTTTCTAATTTCATACTTCAAATAATTTGTTTGCATTTAGTGCAAAAACCCAACAAGGGTTTATCTTATTTTTCAACTTTCAATTTAAAGTTTATTTATTTCTACAATTTATACAAATCTTAATATTAGATATGTATAAAAATTGATTATAATTTGTATGCATGTTTATTTTTTGCAAAATTTTAGAAACCCTCAAATAAAAGGTTATATTTCATTTTTTTAGATCTGTAACTTTTTTTACAATATGAGGTTAAATCTGTAAATAAAATCACTATATTTTACATTTTAGAAAAAGGGTAATCTGCTTTCTTACATACCTGTAAAAATTCTCCATATTTACATGTTCAATTTTTTTTTTAAAAAATCAATTTCAATATCCATATTTTTTCTATTTTACTATTAATCTCAATCTTTCTTGAATAATAAAATATCAAAAAATATTTAAAAATAATAAATAATAGTCAAGCTTTCAGCCATTGCATTTTTTTAAAGAAAGAAAAATCAATTTTCTTTTTAATCCAAATCTTGTTTACTAAATTTTGAAGGCCCTGCCTCATACAAATCTTGCTTTTGCAACTTTTGGCGCCGCTATTCACAGCTCCTTCCTTCATCCAGAACGCAGCCATATCCTTCTGCACACCAGACCTGGACTCATGCAAAATAAAATCTTTATCTTCTTTTAATTTTTTAAAATCAAACCCTCAAAGTATTTCCCGCCTGTTGCTCTTTAATCTCCTTTCAAAAAGATTTAAAAAAAAATCTTCCCGCCCATTCTCTTGGCTAGGCATTTTCCTTTTTAATGTGCTTTTGAAGTTTTTTTTGAAAAAAAGACATACTAGTTTTAATAAAAGTTTTTATTATGCAAAAGGATTTTACCATACAAAGTGAAAATAAAAAGTTCTTTTTCATTATTTTTTTAGAAAAGATTTGCATATCTTAAGCTTTTAAAAAGCTAAAAGATTTTTTTTAAAAAGCACTCTTTTCCTCTTTTAATCGATTAAGTAGGTTTCTCAAAAAAATGTAATAAAGTCCTTTTTTTAATACTACGTTTTTTATTACAACTTTTAAAGTTTTAAATTAATTTTCTCTAAAGTTTATCATATTAAATCTATTAATATTTATTATTTTTTAAAAATAATATATTAGTTTATTTTAACATTTGAAATTTAATTAATTATTTTTTTCTAAAAAAGTTGTTTTTAATATTTTAGTTTAAAGGGGCTTATTTATTTTTAGACAATTTAATTGAATCAAGCTAGGGATTTTTTTGTAAGCAAATATTTACAATAGTTTTTTTTCATAAAGTAATTTTTTTCATAAAGTAATTTTTTTATTGCAATCATGTCAACTTTAATTCCTAAGATTAAATTAACTAGTTCTAACTATCATTCTTGGAAAACTCACATTTCTTTCATTTTTTGATTTAAACATCTTTTGGATGTTGCAATGGATCCTAAATCTAAACCA
>VDFB02139112.1:0-21871 GCA_007258455.2 Sequoia sempervirens | reverse complement strand
GAATAATGAAAAGAAATGTGATTTTTGATAAAAATATATAATAGAATTCAAATAAAATGCTAAAGCGCCAATATGGATGGAAATGCAGTTTTCTCTTGAAGGCGAATCTTTTATTGTTCAGATGGACTCAATACAATAAAGATCTGGTAGCATGCAATAAGGAAATAGCAATATTTTAATGAAAGAACCTGGCAATCGCAGCAAGCTGGAAATACATAAAATGGTACGGCTTTCACAAGATAGGTGTTTCTCCCTTCGTCCAACAGGCTCAAATGATCCCAGAGACAACTGCGCCCAATCTGGTGAAGATGAAAGACCAAAAGAGAAGGCGGTTTTCACAGAGAAGAAAGTACGGCTTTATTAAAGGTACGGCCTGCTGCAAATGGTACGGCTGACAGCAGCAATAAATGAATTTGTACGGCTCCCCTTAAACTCCCCAGATCTCCTTGAAATATGCGCCTCAATGCATTAACTCCTCTGTACTGGATTACTAACTGAAAACCCTGAAGATAAATGATCTCTGAAAGCTCTGTAATTTCTTCTGGATGAAGAAATCCCTCTGCCTGGCAATAAATCGGATGATATTTCACACCCTCTGAATCGCTCTCACTGGAGATGGCTCGTTCCCCAATGCTTTGAGACTGAAACCCTAGGCTTCTGTGCTCTACTCAAGACTTGATCAATTTTCAATTCACAAATGACATAATGGCTCGATTTCCAATGAAAAATGCCTTATACACTGAAAAGTGCGATTTCCTTAATAATAGGGAATCATTAAAATTTCGACTTCTTATTCTTTTAATATTTCAATAGTCTCAGATGTAATTTTTGATTATAAAATATAATCGTCAAATTGGCCCCCTTTTCATGATGGGCGACCCCTTCACTGAAATCACTGAAGTTATAATAAAATATTATAACTTTATATTATAACGCTTCCACAATTAATATTTAATTAAATCGGTAAATGTTATCATCCTCAATATGTACTTGATGTTCGAGCAGGTCTAAAGTCGATTGAGGAAGTGATTACGCATTATCATCCTCTTGCTAAAATAGCGGGGACCGAGTCTTTGAATCACGCTAAAAATAGCAACTCGGGCTAGAGATGTCAAGTGAGCACGAGCGAAAGCCAATGATCAAAATACTGGTATGTCACGGGCAACTCCATCAGACCCTCATCCCATCGACCCTCGAGATTATAATAAACTAATCACGATACTCACGAGAGATGTCCTTTAGAAGGGGACATGGCGGTATCATAGGTTAAATCCTTGGGCGCATCATTGGATAGGCAATATCATAGCACCTTAATTCATAATGAAATGGTAATTAATTGATATCGTTATTAAACAAGGAGAGGAATACTCCTTTAAATAATAGATTACAAGACAATGTTTCTAAAAAGAAACAATTGTGAACTAAAGCAAAAAACTAAAAGTTGCTAAAACTAACAGAAAGCAATCTAAGTTAACTGAAAGTAAACTAACGACTAACTAACAATTAAGATGACCATTAAATATTACAATAACACTTTAATACCCTCCCTTAATGGTCATTCTACTAACTACACCAAGTCTACCCATAATCTGTTGGTCTTTTGGCCATGAATGCATAAAAGGTAGAGTCCTGGTTAGAATGCTTTGCAACATGGACCTTTTGTTGAGACCATTCTTGGTTGGATTTTTGATCAGCCAATTGCTTCCTGCAATGTTTCTTCATATGACCAAGCTTACCACAATAGTGACATGTGATAGACTTCTTGGGGCTATCCTTTGATTTGCCTTGTTTTTTCTGCAAAGTGGACTTGCCTTTGCCATTGTCTTTGGCAGTGAATGCTTGTTCAACACTGGGAGTGTCGTTGCTGCTCCCAAACTGCTTCTTCCACCTATCTTGTTGTAAGAGCTTGTTGCATAGGTCATCAAACTTCAAGTCAACATTGGTGGAGGTAATGTTGAGAGTTTCGATGAAGTGCTTGTAGGATCATGGTAAGCTTTTTAGTGTGATGACCACCATATCCTCTTCTTTCATCTTGCGACCAATGGCCTCCAATTGATTGCGAATGTCTTTGATCTCCACGAGATGATCTTGAAAAGACATTTTGTCATCCATCATAATGGAGAACAACATATTTTTTAGGAAGAAAGCTTTGCCCTTGTTTGAGGTTTCATGCAGATCCTTCAAGTGTTTCTAGATCTCTCGAGTAGTCTTACCAGATGGTATTTTTGGAAGCATCTCATTAGTGATTGATAACTTGAGAAGCATAACCGCCTCTTGATTACTACCATCATATTTGTCCTAGTCCTTTCCCACAGTGATGGGACAAGCTTTTGTACCCAAAAAAAGCAAATCTAGACATCGGTATTAAAAAATAGTGAGCATCATCTGCTTCCAGGTATTATAGTTTTTACCATTGAACCTTTGGCTACTTTCCAACATGATGTTGGTCAAAGATGCCATCCTTCCCGTTTTCCAAAGACACAAAAAACGAGGTAAAAGTCAGACTGCAAAATATTGAAATTTTTAGTCAAACCCGGGGTAATTAGTTGGCATGAATCCCAAGGCAATTAGCTATCCCAAATCTCACAATTTTTAAAAAATCGTCAAAAAAATCAAAGGCTCAGAAACCCACGAGCTTGTCCAAAAATTGAGAAAAGAATGAAGTTCTTCAACTTCAACAATGAATTTTTGAAAAATTTGTCAAAACCCCACGATATACAGTAGAACAGGCAACACACTTTTTTTTTTGGTCAAAAAATCATAAAAAAGTGTAGACTTGCCCAAAAACCCTAGCCACGAGTTGCAGAATAGACACAAAATTTTGGAATATCCGCCAAAACACGGTTTGCAGAAAACCCTAGCAGAAAACAAATGGTTTTGTTGTGTAGGAAAGAAATCGCCAAAAAACTTTGGTGCACGAATTTCTAAAAATCTGTCAGAATTTCTAGTCTGCAAACCCTAGGTTGTAGCAAAAAGCTAGACGATTTTTGTTTGCAAAAAACTGTCACAAAATTGGCTGGAAATCGTGTGCCCATGACTTTTGTTTAAAAAAAAAGTCGTCAAAAACCTATGCGGAAAAGAGACGCGTGTGAACCAATTCAAAAGCCCTCAAAATGAGAATTGTAGACTTGACAAACTTTACAAACCCACAAAAAAACATTTGTCGCAATTTCTGAGAAGTAGGCGTGATTTGTGTAGTCGCGCGATTCATGTAGGTTGTGTTAGAAAAACACGTGATTTAAAACCCACGACCTCACGATTTGCTAGATTGTTGTCATTTTTACAAGAAAAAACCTTCGAAATTTCTCGAGAAATAGATCCACGACTTTGCACAACAAATCCATGAATTTTTACTTAAAAAAAAATCCACAATTTTTAGCTAATAAAAAACCCCACGAATTTTGTCACAAAAAATTCGCCAAAAACCCTTGATTCTTAGACTAAAAAATCCTTTCGATTTTTAACAATCGAGTAAACCCATGATTTTTATTAAAAGATCGAGCAAAAAACTTCTAAATTTTTTTTCCAAATTTTTTTAAGGTAAAAGCCACAAATTTTTATCACCAAAAATTCCTTTGCTCTGATAACATGAAATTATAATTAATTGATATTGTTATTAAACAAGGAGAGGAATACTCCTTTAAATAATAGATTACAAGATGATGTTTTTTAAAAGAAACAATTGTGAACTAAAAGAAAAAACTGAAAGTTGTTAAAACTAATAGAAAACAATCTAAGTTAACTGAAAGCAAACTAACGACTAACTAACAACTAAGATGACCATTAAATATTACAATAATATTTTAATACATAATAGGGTATCTAGTTTTGGAAAAAAATAGGTAGACTCATCTCTAGGTAGTAGGAGTAGAAAGGGTAATTATATGAATGTTTTTTTTCTTAGGTTTTGGGGGTAAGATAGTGGAAGGTGTTTGGAGCTAAGTCTACGGCATAGTTACGAGACTCGGACTTGGTGAGGGTGACTCGACTTGGCGACTCAGTGACTCGGGACTGGGACTTGGCGCAGACTCGGCAAAATGATTTTTGTTTGAAAAAACCCTAGAAATTTAGAGATTTTTAAGGATTTAAAACTTGTTTCAAGCACCCTTTATTGAATACAACACAAATAAAAGCAAATTTGATCACATACACAAGTATACAATGATCACATAAGTATAAAGTACACAAATTGTAGTTGCGCTGTTGAAGGAAATAACATACTTAGATATATAAAATTTGTCAAATGTATACAAAACTCATGGAATATGAAATCCATGACATCAAATGTTCCATACAAATATGAAATATCAAAACAATAGCTATAAGTCTATGACTCTATGGCATAGTGGAGCCAACATCCTTCCTACGAAGGTGTCTAAGGGTCCTGGATGATGTTGTAGCTGCAGCCATAGTCTTTGCCTGTGTTTGACTCTCCATGCCACTCTCACCAACAACAGCTATGTCTCCTCGTGCTCTAGTCTCCTTCTCAGCCATGGCTACAACCTCAGTCTCTCTCTCTGCCTGGTCCACCCAATCAAGGTCCTCGTCACTAAAGACTGCATCTGTAGCCTTAGTGATCCACTTAGACTGTGGATCAACCTCCTCTAGATTGATCGGTGTGTCATCGTAGTCAAAAAGCTTCATATATTTGAGCCGAAGGTTGTAATGAACATATACCAAGTCATTCATCCTCTCCACTGTCAATCTATTGCGCTTCTTGGAGTGTATGTGCTCAAACATACTCCAATTGTGCTCACAACCAGATAAACTGCATGGTTGGCTCGATATACGAATGACAATATTTTGCAGGTTCGGTGTATCAGAACCAAACATCTCCCACCATCTATCTGAGATGAGAAAAAGAAATAAAATCAATCTCATTTCAAGTTTAAGGTTCAAGTTCAACATTTAATAATAAATTATCATATAAAAAGATGAAAATTATGCCTTTAAATATATTTTTACCTGGCAGTAATGTTGTCCTTCTATCTTTGCATATTTGACGTGCAAAGAAGTCTCCTCATGCCTTAGTGAAGGCATCTATCTCGTGCACTATCTGTGTAGTAACAGCGGGCAACATCCGCTCTATCGTCAAGTAGAGCCCACTAAGAATTTCTCTATTTGCATGGAAATCACGACGGAATTGGAAGGCCGGATTTAGGAAACATGCGGCTGCATGGATGGGCCTATGAAGTTGGTTTTGCCATCTCTTATCAATGATATTCCAAATGGGATGATACTTCTCCTCAACTCCACCATAGACTGATCTAATGGCCTCTTTGGCCCTATCCATGCCCTCATATATGTAGCCCATTGTGGGCTTCTCCCCATCTGCAACTCGTAGGAGAACTAGCAAGGGCTGAATAAACTACAAAGTGCAAACATGTTTCACAAATAAGTGTGAACGAAAATAAACAAATAAAAGTAAGATATGATTAAAAATTAAAACATAATAAAGAATTAAATTTTACCTTCACAATCTCGTCCATTGGTGTCCAAAACCCTTGCTTATCAAAATGCAATTAGCCTGGCAATCCTGTAATTTCTTGTGAAAAGGATGAGGAAGACCACTCCTCACTAGTAAACATGCACCTTAAAGCTGCCTTTGACCAAATCAAGGATTGCATCGTGATAAAATTTGTTGCAAACCTAGTGATGCTAGGACGAGACAACTTCCTCAACCCCGTGTATTGCCTCATAAGGTTAAGCACCCATGTGTGATTGTATACAAATTTGCAAATGTTTTTTGCTGCATCCACACATGTTTTGATCCATGGGAGCTTGCCAAGATCCTCCATCCTGAGGTCAATGCAGTGGGCGACACATGGAGTCCAAAATATAGTAGGGTGCCTCTCCATCAATAATCTACCAGTAGCAACATAATTTGCTGCATTATCTGTCACCACTTGCACTACATTCTCTTCCCCCACATCAGCTATCACCTCCTCTATAGCCTCCCACATGTATGTGGCGTTTTTGAATTGGGCATAAGCATCAATAGACTTCATGAAGATGGTGTCACTTGAAAAAATAAGCAAAACCAATTATTCAATAAATTAAAAAACATAAATCAGCCATATTAAATTATTAATCACTAAATCAAATTCAAATTTCAATGCATTGAGGGAATTACAGTACCTCCGGGGCTTAAGAAATTAGCGGTGTCTATTACTCCTATCCCGGTCCAACCGTCGGTCCTTCGGTGATTTTAATCAATCCTCCTCCATTAGCGACGTTGCTCCTCTAATTGTGCTTTCCACATGCACGCACTTTTTGAGTCGAGTGGGCCCTTTGGATTCATCTTCGATAGGGGCTTTGAACCTACGCCCACATATGGTTATGGCATCAACCATGTTTTGCCAAGGTGACTAAACATGTCATAAATAAAATTAATAAGTTACTTACATAAGTATTGTAAAATGAAAAGTTTTAAGTTTTTAACTTTAAATTTGAATGCGATAATGAGGAATACATCGGGTTCTAAAATGTAAAATTTAAATATAAATTTTTAAAACAATTAAATGAAAAATTGCGGCTACATGAAGGAATGATGCGTGTATAAAAGTGCGCAATTGTCTTTTTGTTGCATCATCAATGTATGCTGTTCCAGCATGCTCTCAAGCGACGGTTGGGAACCAGGAGTAGTGCGTGGTACAAAATATGAGTCCACCTTAGATTTACGAACTCTAGGGCCAATGCTAATATTGCCACTACCACTAGCAGTAGCAAGGCCGCCAGCACTAGGAGTATGCATAGGCATAGCTGGTGCAGAAGCAAAAACACTAGCAGAAGCACTAGCACTAGGATGGTATGGAGGCATGGAAGAAGCATCTCCAACAACACCAAGTCCCTGTCCAACTCCAACACTTGCCAACTCCTGCCTCTGTCTCTTTTTCATTTCTTTTTGCATTTCAAAAGTTTCTAATTGCTCTTGCACTTCACGAACAGTCTTAGGAGGTGCTATAGTGCAGCCCACTGCATCATGGACGGGTATGCGTGCAATATGGTATTTTAATCTATTTATGCCTCCATGATATATTGTTTTGCAGTATTTACATTTTGCTTCTCCTCTTTTCATTCCGGGAAAGATTTTAGCATGTTTGCAAGTAGGGTCTTTTCTAATTGGGGTTTGAGACATTGTGAAAATAATAATATGGTTTGATTTGCAAATGAATGTGGCTGCAATAACAAGTAGGGTTTCTAAAATTATTGAAGTTGCAAGTAGGGTTTGAAAAAAAAAGGCAAACTCAAAAAAACAATGATTTTACAAATTACAATGAATTATTTGTTAAAAAAACACAAAAAAAAGCAATTAAAATCAAACTTACCTCTTAGATTTGGCTTGGAATGCAATGCAAACTTGTGATGTCCCCACTCTAGTCAGTCACCTGATGCAGTGTGTTAGCCCTTTTCTTGGACCCTTGTGGGCTAACTGGATTGGTTAGAGGGTCAGCGGTACCTTCTGGAGAGTTCGGTCAATTTCATTTTCTGAGATCATGGATTGGCTCATTGCAGGCCTTGGCAGTATAGGAGTTTGTTTGCTTCTGACGGCACTGAATTCTGTGGAGAATTGAGGGAGATAGGCTTACTTAAGTGATTTAAGTTATATTTTAACATAAAATCTTTTTATAAAGTCAAATTGACTTTATAATTTTATATCACTTAAATAAGTCTAAAGTGAGTGTTTTAAAGTATTTCATTTAATCACTTAAAGGAGGCGCCAAAAATCAAAGTTAGAACTATGGAAAGTAACTTGAGTTTATTTCCAAAAATTTAAATGATCTAAAACCCTAAAATGTACGGCCTCCTTGAGTTTTCACCTCCTTTGCTATATAAGGGTTGAGGGCAATGAGAAACTCATCTATTTGAATATTTCAACTTTGCCTTGGAGGTTTTCCCTTTGCTTTCATCCTGTGATCAGGTTTGCAGCAATCCACCATTGGAGAACGAAATCTCTTCAGTGTGAGCACTTGTGAGGCTGTGAGAGATCAGCTGAATTGGTGCAAATTGAGAGAGCTTCATTCAGAAGTTCTGCAGTGCTTTAACAGATTTTTGTAAGTGTTCTTCATCAGAAACAAAGGGTTTGAATGGATGGTGTTCTTCCTTCTTCATGGCAGGCATCAGAGCTTCAAGGCCGTACCATCTGAGATGTTTTTTTGGGCTTCTTTTGCTTGAAAGGCGTGGCTGTTTGAGCTAGGGCGTACCAACTACATGGAGAAACGCCTTCCTTTTTGAGGGTTTCTCTTCACCTTCATCAGCACTTGGCATCTACTTTTCATTTGCCCCAATTTCCCAGCTGGATTTCATGCTTGTATCATTCTACATTTGATTAAGTCAGATTTTCATGTATAGACTGGCAAACTGGCTTCGTTTCTTAATTAAATAAACTGGAGGCTTACGGGTATGTTTATATGTTTTAAATCCATTGTTGATGCTAATAAACACCTTCTACAATTTCAGTTTGATTAGATTTGCTCAAGTTTTCATTCTGTGAGCTTTTATATGATGCACACCTTCTCTTCTGTCTACAAAATTTCTCTAAAAAACTAAAAAACACAAATAGACTTAAGAAATAGACAGGGGTTTGAGCAGTGAGCTAGCAAGGCTCATCACAAAACTCCTCCCAATCACTGGTAATGAGCTCTCAATGCACCTCCTTGCTGGTATGAAGCTTCCCAAATGATATATGACCCTGGATTTGTCTTCAACAGCTTGCGGGTTGCCCTCTCTTCTCCTCCTATTTTTCTTCACAACTCTCTCTTCTCCTCCTATTTTGCCAAATGAATGAAATGAGGTTGCTTTTAGGGTTGGGGAGATAATATAAGACAAAAAAAAAAAAACTTAAACTTTAATTTTATGTTTTTTTATTGGCTTTTTCACTTACTGCCGCCGGTCGAGTCCAGGGCTCGGGACTCTCTTGGACATGGCGAGTCCGGCTTGGACGCGGCTAGACTCGGCCGTGTCCGAGTCCGAGCTCCCAGGACTCGGCCAAGGGTGCTCGGCTCGGGACTCGTCGAGTCCTGGCAAGTCCGGACGAGTCCCGTTACAATGGTCTAAGGTATAGGACATTGGCTAACAAAATAGAAATTTAAATTTATCCCTATTTACTTTTTGGCTAACAAACTAGAAATTAAAATTTATCCTTATTTACTTTTCGCATTATTGAGGGCTCAAAGAGGTATTGGTTACAATATTTATGTAAAGATCATTGATCAGCACACGGTTATATTGAGATGGGTGTGTGGGGAGAGGGGTGGAGGGGGCATGGCGAATGAATCAGTATAATACAAACTTTTAGTTTTCAAATTCAACACAAGATCTAGCAATTAAGTACACAATGAGAACACATGATTTACGTGGAAACCCTTCCGGGAGAAAACCATGGCACAATATTGCTTATATATATATATTCTTTCTTCTTGTTGTAGGCTCCAACCTACTAGAGACTGCAATCTCTACTTGACAAAATTATAGGCTCCAACCTATTGGAGGCATCAACCTGCATACAAATTGAACTCCAACCCAGCAAGAGGCTTCAACCTCTATTTGATAGGCTCCAACCCCCACACAAACTGAGCTCAAACCCAGCAAGAGGCTCCAACCCCTATTTGATAGGCTCCGTCCTATTTAATTCTTCAATGCTGATATGATAAACTCCTTCACCAAATCCGATTCAAATATAATCACTCTCTTCCTTCTCAAATCTGATTATCATCATGCGCAATTGTAGAAACCCCTGTTCTCCCTGTTTTTCTGAAACTGTCTGTTTTGCTAATTTTTGAACGTTTTTATTGAATAAACCATTGAAGTGCGATTTTGAGAGAAATTGCATATAAATTTAAATAAAATAATACAACTCTGAAAATGATAGAATCTACTGAATCTATTGATGCCAGACTATTTATTAATCTTCTGAAACGATTACAAATAAGATCCGATAACATGCAACTAAAAAGGCAACGATATTTTGATGAAAACCTGATTATTGCAGCAAGCTGAAAGAAAACTCTGTGAACGTTCTGTGATAACTTCTGAATGAAGATATCTCTTTGAATGCAATAGATCAGCTGATATTTCACAGCCTCTGAACTGCAACACTAAAGATGGCTCGTTCTCCAATGCCTGTAGACAACTGAAACCCTTGGCTTCGTTCTCTAGAAGAAGACTTGATCAAAAATCAATTTCATAACATAATGAGCTTTGTTTTCAATGAAAACCCTTATATCCTCAAGAGGGTCGACTTTTCTCAAAAAGGCATCATTTAAATAAAATTGAATTTTATCTTTTAATATGTCCAAAGTCTCGAACGCACTTTTAATTATAAATTATAATTAAAAAGTGGCCCCCTTCAATGTTGGTCGAACCCTTCAAGAAATCACTTAAGTTATAATATTAAATAATATTATAACTTTATATTATAAGCTTCAATAATTAATATTTTAATTTGACAATTAAAATATTAATATCTTTCTCAATTTACGTCTGATTAACGAACCGTCTGAAGCTGGTGAATAAGTGAGTGATCTTGCACATGACCAAACCATACTGCTAAAAATAGCAGGGGTGCTCCGCTGAATGCCAAATACTGCTAAAAATAGCAAGTCGGGCAAAAGACATCCGAATGAGCTCAGTGGCTTGGCCCGGTAAATTCGGACAATCCCAAAGCCAAGCCAAGCTCCATCAAAGAGACCCTCTAACCATGCATCAATGGTAAACTCAGGGCTAGAATAAGGCTAAATCCACCCGAACTCGATGCTCACAAAATTGGGGACATTCTGGTCCGCCCTCCACGAAATTGCTTGTCCTCAATCTACTACAAAGAAGCCCGCTCCTCGGGCTAGAAAGAAGAGCTGCGTAAAGGAGTGTCCACATATAAATATCTCTGTAGCATCAACCAAAACACAACTGCGCAAGCTATCCCTGGATCCCAAACCCATAGTGAAAGTCTGTCGTGTCTGTCATCCTCAAGCTCCCACTGTGCTCTACTGCCTCCAACTTCACCATGTTGTGAGTGGTGGAAATTAACTTAATGGGACCCAACATCAATACTCGGTGCCCAAAATTGTCACCACACGGATCCCAATGCAATCTGAATTCATCCATCGTCATGAGGGTAAGGGCAGAAGCATCTGCTACGAATCTCTCCACGGTCCTCTGCTAAACCCTTATGGATGTGATAGCCGATAACCATCATGCCAACTAACACCATAGTCATCACATGTACCCATAAAAAACTTGGCTGACGACATAAAGTAGCGAGCTTACATTTGGATACATATGGGCATGATGTAAAGCCCGATAGCTGTTGTCCACGCGAAGTGATCCCCACAGGCCGGCCGAGTGAAAACTGCGGTTGCTAATCCCATCTTAGAGATGGGGTGAATACCCATCCCACAATGGATGGTATAACTCCAGAGCCAATCCACATCAACGCCTCATCAAATCCTCCGTGTGTGGACTAAAGGAGAAGTGATGAACACTCCTCACTATGCAATCAAGATAAAATGCTCCCACCTCTGTCAATGGCTAACCATCATAGTCCCGGGGAAACAAATCAGCATAAGTACAAATCTCCATACTGGATGATGCCCTACATATCTCCTGTGACGACGATGGAGTAGTGACGTGATCTGTCACACAACTCTCAGAAAAATCAACTATCTCATCACAAGAGCTCTCAACCAAAACACCCATCCCATCTGAATTAACTACACCAATGTCTGTGATAGATGTAACCACATCCTCACTACAACCCGTG
The DNA here is from genome assembly GCA_007258455.2 of Sequoia sempervirens. Classification (NCBI taxonomy): domain Eukaryota; kingdom Viridiplantae; phylum Streptophyta; class Pinopsida; order Cupressales; family Cupressaceae; genus Sequoia; species Sequoia sempervirens. Next base: position 10,113 of record VDFB02139112.1, on the reverse strand, counting down.
GATATAAGATCCTCATCAACTGCCTCTATATATAACTGTACTGTATCTACAGCTGGTGGAGACTGTGCCAAACTCAACTCCACGGTAAGCTCCTCCAACCATGACTGTGACTCTTGAAGGGCCAATTGACTGCTCTTCAATGAGTCCATAGTCACCTCAAGCTCATGAGTGAGCTCATCGACCTGATCCTCTTTTCCCTTCAATGCATCATAACAAATGCAATCCCACTCGAGAAGAAAATCCCTGTCTGCAAGTAGTTTTAGGTAATTTTGTTTCATCACCCCAATTGCTTCTCGAAGTGCATGTATCTCTGCAAGGGAAAAACCACTATCACCATGCTCATCTGTCAAAGGAGTACTCCAACCATAGGTAGCTAACATCTGACGAGCAACATCAAAATGCTCAATGGTTGTGGCAATCATATTGTCATTCACCTTTAGTTGCCCAACCAAATGATGAGGACTCTGTAGCTTATGACCCCCATACAAGTTTTCCGATTCACAATATGCACTATGATATGAGGCTGATTCGTCATCACTCACTACATGATAAGCAGCATCATGTGTGCTTTCATCCATGCGCACCTCAACATCTAAGGTACTGCTGCTTTGTACCTCAAAGGATGGCTCAACTGATAAGGTAGAAGTTGCTGGTATGACAGTATCTTCACACACTTCCACTCTCAAAGTAACTGAATGCCCATCCAAAGCACGATCCTGGGATTCCATATCAACATATGAATCTTCTAGCTTGTTTTCAAAGGTCTGATCTAGAAAATCAGACTCACCATGACATGAATCCACAACATACAATGCATCATTAGTACCCAATTCCTGAGTACTTTCATGTGACAATTCAATAGGATCATTTTGCACATGTGAAAACACTGCTGTCTCATGCTCATGCAAAGTTTCATCATCGCTGTCATGAAAATCAGAAGTAGCCTCTATATTAGAAACTTCTTGAGTCACCTCTTGCAAGGATGATGTAGATAAATCATTACCCAAAGCTGTGCTAGTGTCTTCTTGAATCAAATCAGCATGTCTATCAAATTCATCATATAAATTTCTGCATACTTCATAGGAATTTGAAGATACCAAATCATTCTGATGAAGAGTTGTATCATCTTTATGTGTAGATTCTCTATCCATTTCATGTGTAAACAATTCATGAGCTATAGTGTGATACTCCTTCCTTGCTTGCTCAGTTTTGTGGAAAAGACTCGGGTGCAAATCCATGTAACTCTTGAATGAACAGTTCTTCTTAACACGTTGAGGAAGAGTGTTATATTCCTCAAACATGCTAATCACTACCTCTTCTCTGTTTTGTGGTGTTGGAACTTTGCTGGTAGGAAGTGAAATAGATCCTTTAGGCTGTCCCAACTTTGAAAGCATCTACTCTAAACGCAGCAACTGTCGACTGAACTTGTATTGGGATTGTTCAAGTTCTTTCAATGCTTGTTTATTGCTGGACAATGTTGTCATGACGATCATTTTCGCTGTTCAAACTGACTTTACACCTTTACTATGCAATACATTTCATCAACGGTTTTGTGTTCTGGTTTGCCAACGAATTAACTAAATATGCAAATGCAACACTATCTGATTCTCAATACCATAATTCTCGTCTCAGTAAGAAGTTAAGACTCAATGCAGACTTTAATTTTCAATGCTTGCAGCTATTACAAGCCATTGAATGACAGCGATCTTTTTCTACCAACCATCAACCTATTGAAAAGTAAATACAATATCAAATGATGACATCTATAATCAAAACCTGGTATAATCCTTTGAGAAGATGGCACTGGCTGCACCTGGAGGCTATGTTATTCTTCCACAGACTTATCAACAAGAACCGTCCCCTGAAGCACAATATCGAATCCTCCTGACTGAGAGGCAGTGATCAATAGATTATTACGATCTTTTCTTGAACAGCAGCTCACTACACATCCCAACTGCTGATCGCGTCAGGTGATGAAACTTTAGTAACTTCAGACCAAAGGTAAGCAGCACCCAATAAGTGTCTTTGACTTGTCAAGGAAGGCGATTCTAACACTTGTCTGTATTTTTTCTTTTTGCGTCAGCTCTTTGTCCTATTCCAGCACCAATTGATGTCCTTCTCTAAACCTCGTCTTGACTTTAAACAACTCCGAATAAATTCGTCTCAATAAATCCGATGCCCAAAACATATGAAAGCCTTTAGACTTCAAGCAGGACCCAATAGGAGCCCAAAATCAAATTGCTTTAATCTTTTGTCTGTAGCTAGCTGCTCCCAATATATTCCCCCAGAGTCAATACTTGTCTTTACTTGCTACTACTACTGCTGAGATATATTTGTCTCTTTGTGCGATTGTCTTTCGCGATATAATGCGCTAGCCCGCGTCCTCGTAGCGAGATTTATTTCAAACAATATAACTTCCTCGGCGTATTTTGACTTGTATGCACAGATCCCACAATATCCCTCTTATTTGCAAATATAGCGTTGATCCTTCTTTCTGGCGTCAAACAAAGTCTCAATTTAGCACATGGTGTTTTATAAAAAAATCGATTTTATTTATATGATCTTCCGCGAGAACAAAACCATTGATTTCTTAAATTCCACGATTTTGCTTTATACGGGAGCTCCCTTGTGTTTTAATTATTTGAATTGACTCACATAAGACACTGCCGGCTATCTTTGACCATTCCATCACTTTCAGAAAAATACGATTGTCTTTAAATTTTTATTTTGTGAACTCCCTTCAAAGCGAGGGACCGACAAGGGTATCAGATAGTAATCTGCGTCTTGCTTTTATGAAGCGGCTCTTGATAACTTTCTGCCTTTAATGGTTCGAGGAATATTAGCTAACACAAACTCCCTTGTGTTGATCGATGGCTTCTTCAAAGACAGAATTGTTGTCTTTATCGGGCACCTTAGTCTCTTTCTCCTCACGACTATCTTCTCCAATCGTCCACACGGAATGGCTTATTTGTTCTTAAACTTATTACAGCATTTCTTATTTTGTCTTGATCGGACTTTCCAAATTTGTCTTTTCTCGGCGGTACGATACGATATATCCTTTTTTGTCTTTTTCTTGTAGATATTTATCTCTGTATCTCCCCACGAAAAGTTAAATTTTTTTTAAAGTCGTTTTTGAATAAGTGGGATTCGCTTTCCACCGTGATATGCTCCCATTGATCTTTTAGAATATTAAAGCTTATCGAGATTCTCCAAACTAGCTTTGTCTCTATTAAGTATGGACTCTTGTATATTCAGGCGGCAATGCTTTCGCTTTATGCTTTTTGTCTATTATGGGCGGAGAATAAATCACGATATGGATTGTTGCTCTTTAGATTCCAACAGAAAAACTTTGAAATTTGTCAAACCCCAATATTGACTTCCGAATTTGTCTTCGAACCCCAATTCTCAAAATTTTCCTTTGTATCTGTAAACCCTTAATATTCTGAATTTTTTTTAATTTTTTCTCTCTGAAATTTTAACTTCTCAACGGATGGCGAGGTTGTTTAATACCGTTGCTGTAAAACCCGTTACGTTTTCTGAAACTGTCTGTTTTGCTAATTTTTGAATGTTTTTATTGAATAAACCATTGAAGTGCGATTTGAGAGAAATTGCATATAAATTTAAATAAAATAATACAACTCTAAAAATGATAGAATCTACTGAATCTCCTGATGTTGACTTATTTATTGATCTTGAAATTGATTACAATAGATCATTAACATGCAACTAAAAACTAGCGATATTTTTGATGAAAACACGATTATTACAGCAAAGTGAAGAAACTACTGATGAGCGTTTTGTGATAACTTATGAATGAAGATATCTCTGAGATGCAATAGATCGACTGATATTTCTGACCTCACGGCGCAACGAAGATGGCTCGTTCTCCAATGCCTGTAGACAACTGAAACCCTTGGCTTCGTTCTCCAGAAGAAGACTTGATCAAAAATTGATTTCATAGCATAATGAACTTTCTTCACAATGAAAAATACTTATATTCTCAAGAGGGTTGACTTTTCTCAAAAAGGCATCATTTAAATAAAATTGAATTTTATCTTTTAATATTTCCAAAGTCTCGAACACACTTTTAATTATAAATTATAATTAAAAAGTGGCCCCCTTCAATGTTGGTCGAACCCTTCAAGAAATCACTTAAGTTATAATATTAAATAATATTATAACTTTATATTATAAGCTTCAATAATTAATATTTTAATTTGACAATTAAAATATTAATATCTTTCTCAATTTACGTCCGATTAACGAACCGTCTGAAGCTGGTGAATAAGTGAGTGATCTTGCACATGACCAAACCATACTGCTAAAAATAGCAGGGGTGCTCCGCTAAATGCCAAATACTGCTAAAAATAGCAAGTCAGGCAAAAGACATCCGAATGAGCCCGAACGAAAGCCAACTGGTAAATTCTGACAATCCGAAGCCAAGCCAAGCTCCATCAAGAGACCCTCTAACCATGCATATTAGCCTACGAGGGCTAAGAATAGGCTAAATCCATCGAACTCTGATGCTCGCAAAATTGGGGATACGCAATCTTTCTCTCAGATCTGATTATAAACCATACAATATGTTTCTCTCAAATCTGATCACAATTCACACATTAAACTTCTCTCACAAATCTGATCACAAATTACAAGTCTGATTTAATTACAAATCTGATTACTATCATGCACTCTTTCTTTTCACAAGTTTGATCACTATCATGTATTTCTTCTTTTCACAAATCTGATCACTATCATGTACTTCTTCTTTTCAAAAATCTGATCATTACCATGCACTCTTCCTTTTCACAAATCTGATCATAAACATGTCAATATATTCTTCTCTCATAGTCACACATATTCCTTTTCAAAAATCAATCAGAATTAGATTTCATTGTTCTGTCTCTTCTCTTTTTATATCTGCTCTAAATATTCATTGAATTGTTGTTTTCAACCACACCTTCTTCTGCCCGTTATATCTTCATATTTCCAAGAGAGACGCCATCTCACAATAGACATGCTTTCTTCAAAGGAGGCGTCCTTTATTACTAATGTTGCTTTTAAAACATAAGCGCTATATATTATTTAATGCCCTTTATTAACAAGTGGGACTACTTTTTAGAGACACCACTCTTCACTCTTAATAAATTGCCGCCTTATGGTAATATTAATTGCTGCCCTCTCACTATCAATCACTTCTTGATATATATTATCTTTAATTTATTCTTATTTTCACAGAGGTCGGCCATAGTGCTTATCATCAAGGAGTTGGCCAGCATTTTATTCAAATATTCAAGTTAAATATTTCCCTTAAAATGTATCTTTTCCAGCCATTCAAAATAATCAATATTTCATTGTTTGGAATTATTAAATCGGCAAGCTTTGGACTGAGGATAACTTTGATTATTTGTGTTGCCCTTCATAATCTGAAAATTGTCTTCAAAACTTAGTAATATTTGTCATATGTAATACTCACATCATATGTTCATGGATAAAGCATATTGTCATCATTTGGTTTGTTACAGTCATTTACAAACCACCTATCAAATCAATATTTCCAATATACTCTTCATTCATCTTTGGCTTCAATGACAATCTCTCCATTCTTATCGTCCATGCATCTTTGACCAACAATATCCACAATAAACTCTTTGAGAACCATGTATACCTTTGACATCAATGACAAACATTCCAACAATCATGTCTTGATTGTTTAGGCCTATGTGGATGAAATGATAAAGGTGTTTCGACAACATATAGGAGATACAAATTTGATCCAAAATGAGGGATTTGACCTATGTTTACCATGTAGGACAATAAATAAGGTAAATAAAAAAATAATTTCCTTGTGGGCATCCAATTGGAGGGTCTCATACATCAAATTAATGTCTCACTTGGCAATGATTAAGATAAAAATCTTTGGCTTTTTTACCATTTTCAAACATCTCTTTTTATAGAGATAATAGATACCATATTTAATAAGGATTGCAACATGTTAACACTAAAGAGTAATCTTTTTAGTTTTGTTGGGTAGATATGAGATGAGTGAAAAATTATATTTGTAGCTTTTTGGGATTTACCCCGTGCACAAATAATAATTTATTTTCTCAAAATAAACATGTAAAGGAAGTAGGGAATGATCACATAGTCACATCAATTGATCGCCCTTAAATTTTTTCAATTATATTTTTCATTAAGGATTAATCCAGAATTATTATAGTTTACAATTATTTTAATGTAATCTATTTCATGATCCCCAATAAAAAATTGTTCAAGATTTTACATTTGGAATTAAGTGTGATAGGGGTGGAAGTGAAATATTCAATTGAATATATGAGGCCTATATATGAATAGGGGCGTAAAACATGTTATTACTAGGAGGGGGTTAAAAAATTTCAAGATATAGAGGTAGAAATGAAAACTAGGGGTATAATTTAAGATTCTATGAAAAAAGGAAATCTTAGATAAGTTTTCTAAGTGAATTACTTGGGATTAAATCCAGTACATATGATTTAAGTGTAAGCAAAAATAGACACGTGAGAGAAGGAACCCTCAATGAAACAAGGGGTTGAGGGAGTGCAAAGATGGAAAGTAAAGTTAGCAAACTAGCATCAATAGAGCTCAAGTAAGAAAAAACTTAATGACATTAATATCCATTGCTAAGAATGTATACGATATTTGGTAATGTTCTATTCCACAAGTTCAGGGGCCGAGGAGGCCGGACGGCGTTTAGGGGCGACAAGTACACCCAGGGGATTTTAGGGGACGGGGGGACGGCTGTATAGTATATATATATATATATATAGGGAGAGAGATAAATTTTAAAAATATAGGGAAATTTCAAATTTAAGATATTCATATGAGTAATGATAATCATAACAATCACCAATCATATTGACATATGCATCATAGAATCGAATTATCAAACAAATTAATACTACAGCTACCTAATTGCATCCATGGACCATAATTCAAATTCATGTCAAATAGTCAATGTGCATATGATATAAAATACTAAAATGCCCAAAAGGCTACAAGTTTGTACTACAAATGTCAAAATGACAAAGTCACAAGTGTCCAAAGGCAAAACATAGAAATAGAAAGTATGATGATTGCCACTACTCGGCATCTGCCAACACTGCATCAAAATCAGACTCATAGTCTGAGTCACTGTCACTGTGAGGGGTTAGCTCATCTAATGGAACTCCAACCAATCCCTCCTGTCTCTCCTCCTCATCAATTTGTGTGACATCCTCTGGATCAACATCCCATCGTGATGCTGGAGTCTGTCTATACTCAGGAGTCTGACGATCCTGGAGTCGCAAAGCACTATGCACAGCCACTAATTTTTCTGCCCGTCTAGAGGTCAGCCTATTCCTCTTGATAGAGTGAATAAAGCCGTATGTTGACCAATTCCGCTCTGCAGCAGAGGAACTAGCAACCTGTGAGAGGAGACAAAATTTAAAAACTAAATTAGTAATTTAAATTTACTAATTAGGACATTCAATTTAAATTATGATTATATAAATGTTCAAACTTCAACACTATCACTCATCTAAATCAAATTATGTTAATGATAATCTAAAGTATTACCTGTGAAAGGAGGCGAACAGCAAGCGTCCTCAATTGTGGTGCATCCTTCCCATGCCATGACCACCATCCAATAGGATCCCTTTGAGCTACTGTAGTTCTATCTACCCTGGCCTCTGGTTTGCCGAATGTTGGATCACGGAGATTAACAAAATCAGTGAACTGTGTACGAACTAGACTGGCCTCCTCAATTGAATATATTTTTGCAAGGGCCTTCATAAACCCTTCTTTCACCTCATCATCATCACAAGGAGGCATCCTACCAGGTCTAGGTACATACCATTTGGGATTAAGAGCAAAGGCTGCCATATGAAGCGGGGTATTCATAGTGTTCCACCGCCTTGTCACAATGGGCCTAATTTTTTGCTCATATAATCCCGAATTAGGATCCTTATCAGAAATTGCTTTCTTCATTTTTCCAAGCATGGAGTCAAAAGTTTCATAAATCTCTCCAAGACTTGGAGAGTCTGTATCAGCATATCTAATGACATCCACAATAGGTGAAATGATGGAGCAAACAAATCTGCAAACAAAAATTTGAAAAAAGACAAGTTAGAACTTAGAAAATAAAAAAATATTAATAATAAAATCATATATATATATTTTTATAAAATCAGCAATCAATAACAAATTATTAATTAACGATTTTTTTACCTCACATTGGACCACCAATTATCATCAAGAATTTTTTGTTTGATGCTTCTCCCTTCTGCAGTGCTTGCCATAGCCCATCTATTCCACTCTGAATTAACCATCATCAACTGTAGAGCCTCCTGTGCCTCAAGCATCCTCTCTAACAAAATAAAGTAGCTGGCATACCTTGTTGCTACAGGCTTGAGAAATTCCTTCCTTGAAAATGTCCTAAAGAGGGCAAGTGAGGTGTGATGATTGCAAATAAACATCTGAATGTCTCTAGCATCTACAACCACCTGGTGCACCCAATCCATCTTCCCTATGTCTTTCAATGCGTTGTTCAACGCATGAACACAACAAGGAGTCCAAAAGATGTGCTTGTAAGCACTCTCAACCATCAAACCTGCTAATCTGCACACACGTGCTGAATCAGTAACCACCTGCACAACATTGGTTGCCCCAACCTCCTCTATAGCCTCTTTCAAAATATTAAATTGGAATTATGCATCCTTGCGCTTTCCAGAACAATCAATGGCTCTAAGGAAATATGGACCAGCTGAACATGTGACTATGATGTTTATAAGTGGCCGTTGTCTAATATCGGTCCACCCATCCATGATAATAGAGCAACCTGTTCTAATCCAACACTGTCTCATGTCCTCCATCACCACACTCACCTTAGAATATTCTTTTCAAGGAGTGAAGTACGTAATTTATGTTCTCCAGGGGGAATGTATGAGGTACCAACATTTGCCACATCTCTAAACATTTGTTTGAAGTAGGGAGAACGTGCTACATGGAATGGGATAGCATGGGCATAGAAAAATTTGGCAATGGAAGAATCTGCCACATCTCGTGCTTGCACATTGAACATATTTTCAACTGTATTTTGCTGCTCACTAGAAGTAGCAGCCTTCCTCTTCCCTCTTGTGGAAATATGAACACCACCCACACCACTACTACCACTACCAACACTAGGACTACCAAGCATAGAGGGCATAGGTGAGGTTGAATGTGCGGATTGAGTTTGCATAAGCTGATCCATAGGCCTTCCTCCGGCCTCCAAGTGCAATCTATAACACTCCATCCTCTCAAAATCTTTTATATCTTTACAACCCTTGACCCCATGGCCTCCAAAACCCAATAGATGAGAATAGACTCTTGTATAGCTCCCATTATATTTTTCTTTGCAAATGTGACATAGCCACAATCTACTACCCCCAGTGTTTTTCCCTTTGCCTTTGTCTATACGTGATGCTAGTTGAAGAAGAGGTTTTTTAGAATTAAAAGGGCCTTTTGCATATTTTTTCAAGTCTTCAGAAGGGATATCAAATGGGTTTGTTTGAGGCTGCCCATATGAATTGATTGGTTTTCTTCCCCCCTCTCAACATCCCCACTATCTTCACTATTGCTGCTCATTTTGTTTTCTTTTGGTTTTTGCAAACTGAAAATTAAAAAAAAAAACAAAAAATCATACATTTTATCATTTTAACTTAGAAAAAAATTAAAAAAAATGAAAGATAATGAGAGATTAACTTACCTCTTTCACTTCTTTTGTTGGTTGCTTGCTTAATGCTCTCCTTTCTTCCTCCTAAGTGCTGGTTTTTCTTCTCCAACAACTCCTTCAAACCCTTCTCTTTCTCTTCTCACTTTTGCTCTTGGCTGCAATTTTATCTTGGCAAGTTAAAATGAGATCAAATGAAGGTAAAAACATGTTTTAAGTGGCCATATTAGGGTTGGGAAGGCGTGGGGCCCACAAAGCAATGTTTTAAAAAAGAATTTTTTTTTTTAAAAACTTTATTTTTGCTGTCTATTTTTCTTCTTGTCGCGATAAGGGGCCGGCCGGCAGATCCCGGAGACGTCGAGGGCGACTGGCGTCCCCTATCCGTTGAG
>VDFB02139110.1:0-28986 GCA_007258455.2 Sequoia sempervirens | reverse complement strand
TTTGTCATACTTGCTATCAAAAATGGTCATGTTGGATATTTCAATGGATTTGTTGTAAATACATCAGTAGGGACTACTTTATACATAAATCCTGACATCCTGGAAGCATAGGTCTTGATGCAATGAGGAAATGTTGAGCCGCTTGCCATTGAACCCTCATGGCTAGTGCCTTGAAAGGTTGCTTTGGCCAATGGTAGAGTCACTATTGGATATATCTTGGACCATTTTCTTGGCTTGCCAGAAACATTGTAGGGTATTGTCAAGGAAATGATGAAATATACTAAAAATGATGTATTTTTTTACACTACATGTCCCTTCTAGGCCAATGGCAGACAATGTAAGAAAAAGTATGAAGAGTCTTTCAATAATATGTGACACTGCCCTAAATGCCAGAAAACCATGCTTGATTATGACTTCCAATATTTGTTGCAGCTAAAGATGGAAGAACACACAGGTGAGATTTGGGATGTTGCTTTTGATGAGGATGCAACAAGCTTATTACAAATGTCAACAAAAGAGCTTTATATGTTGCAATATGGGTCTTTTGCTATAATGAATCCTTAGTATGTCATCAAAGGTGTCATCTACACTTCTTTTGTTTTCACTGTTCTTATTAAAACACAAACCTATAATTCAAAAACATGGCTTAAAACAATAATAGTCAAAGTTGAAAGAATTAACTTTGAAGTTGAGTGCAAGTTGTTTCTCTCATATTTTTCTACAATATCCTTTGTCAGGTAGGTCCCTGTAGAGATAATCAATAGTTGAACTTTTTGCAGTTTGGGTTGGTTGGACATCTATTTTCTTTTCCCTTTTTTGGCATCCTGTCACATCAAAACACCTTGACTTTATGTTCATATTGCTTTGCTGCTTGTAGAACTGGTTATATATTGAGACAAAACACTATAATTTATAATTTTTAACAACAAAATTTACACATCTTTTGTTTTGTATCATTTATGTCGCTTACAATTTTGTTCCCCTTTTAGTGTATGTTCATCATTTTGTTTTATGTTGTTTAGTTATAAACTTATGTCGCTCTATTCAACACATGTATTAGTATTTATAGTTGTTCTTATGTATACTTGTGGACATGGTTGTATGCATATATACATCTACCTATGCATATACATAAACATATATGCATTCAATTGAATTTTGTGAGTACATACAACATGCTGATACAAATGTGTGTAATATTGTTTGTTCTATCATTATTAGCATTGATAGTCTATATATTTTATAGTTATCTTCACAAGTACCATTGATCATTTAAGACATCTATAGCATGCATAAACATCTGTTTTCTTTGTCACATATATGGGTATTTACACAAATTTTCCTGTATTATTTTGAATGTTGTTTCCCATCTCATATATGCGCTCTATAATCTTCTAATGCTGCTTAAATGTTCTATATACTGATTTTGCATGTCCATTCATAGTCATATTTCATTTTGATATCATATGTTTCTCAACTATAATGTTTGTTCCCTTCAACCCATACTTATCTCAATCTCATGTGTGTGCTTTTCATCTTCTGATGGTGGTTGAATGTTGAATATATTGGTCCTAGCTCTCCATTCATAAAGCCATGTCACATATGGTTATCTTTGATTTTATTAGAGTTACATAAGTTCATTCTTGTTACCATATTTACTATATAATGTTCAATAATGACTATCCTCTATTGATTGCACAATACTTTTGTATTTTTTCTTCAGACCAGGTTATTAAAATCCGGCCTAACAAAATAGATTGTTTCTTGTATCATTATGAGCATTAATAATATGTATATTGTATAGCTTTCCTAACAAGTATCATTGATCATTTAAGCCATCTATAGAATGCATATACATCTATACAAAAAAAAAATATGTGCACATATCTAGATATCTATTTCTTGGATATACACATACAAGGAAAGAAATATGCAAATATATGTATATCTAAAGTAAGCCGCACACAACATACATATGCAGATATGTATCTATTTCTCTATGCTGCTATATTTATAAATACATGACAATATATATATGTACTTCCATGTATTAACAATTTTACGTATGGGTAAAATATGTATACAAATTTTGGCAAAAAATGACACCTAAATAATTTTTTAACTAAATCTTCACTTTCGGCACCTATAGAGGCTAAACCGGTGGAGAGGAATTTGAAGATAATGCAAAACTAGAGTTTCATGAAATTTTGTCTATAGATTCTAACATACATTTTCAAAAAAATTTGGAACAGATTGCACTTCTTCCATCTCCTCGAAAACTAGTTTTTTTTTTTTTCAGAAACAATATTTTTAAAAAGTGATGTGCTCAATCGTGATAACACATAGCTTCTTTTCCATGAAGGATAAAAATTCTAATTCTTTCAGAATTTAGATTTCAAATTCATATCTAAAAGCCTCCACTCTGTTAGATAATTTTTATTGAATATTTTTCTTAATCACTTTTTAAAGTCAAACCAATTGCTAAATTGCATTACAAAAGCTTAATCGTGATAATGAACTTTCATTTTATGCATCAAAATTCATCTTTTTATTTACTTTGACAAAATACTTCCAATATATAGTGCACTCCATTTTCCAAATTTTTTTGATAATCTTCTATATTTTCCATTATGTTCAAAACATAGAGCTTGATTTTTGTGAAAACCTACCTTAACAAGAAATACAAAATAAATATAATAATAAAATTAAATTTACTTAAAATTCATAATTTTGGGAAGCTTATAATAAGGAATACATACTTTCAAAAACATAAATTTATATTAATTCATTTGATCCTGAAAAGGTAAATCAAAAGTGGCTTTTTATCAACATTTTGATTGTGTAAAGGAGACTCATATATGTATGGTTTAAAACTAGCAGGGTTTTATCCAAGGGGGTTTTATCTAAGGTAGTGTGATCAAACCCTCTTCAATTAGAATGCTTTAAATGATTTTTTTATGGCTTAAATCATTATATTTTCTAAAAATATGTGATTTAAGCAAAAAATAGAATCTCCCAAAAATTGTAAACTACCTCTGTGGGATCACCCATGTTCTCTGTATCTAACTTTATATATCTATCAATATTTTGTTTGGTAAGTGTATACATATGCACTCCATGCCTTCCATGCATACTTAGATATCTCTTGCTTGCATATATATGTATATACATAGAAAAAGTGTCTACAGATATGTGTGTGAAATTAGATGCACCCAACATAGATATATATCTACATTTAAACTTATGTGTGTGTGTGTGTGTGTGTGTGTGTGTGTGTCTTACATGTATTGAAAAGTTTGTGTGTGCATATGTATGTGTGTTATGTGCAAAAAACCTTTCCACAGTGGTTGCTCGTAGTCCTAATAGTAGCTGATGCTATAGAACAATAGTCAACAATGCCTAATTGAAAATAGCATAAAATATTTTATTTCTTTGCTAAGTTCTAGATGGTAGGTGTTATTGCAACCATTGCCACTACATGAAAACCATACATGTAATAATATTGTCATTCCATAGGAATTCTCAAAAAAATGAAAATAGTGAAAATGGTTACAATATCAAATACCCAGAGTTGAACTTGCTTAGCAAAATTGATGTTGCTCAAAGCAATAAAACAAAGAATTGACGAAGGAGGAAATGGTCTATTTCATTGATATACACATATACCAAAAAAAAAATTCCACATATATATGTATCTAAACTAAGATGCACACAACATACATACATATCTACATTTATACTTGTTGATACATGTAACTAAATTTTGACTTACATATATATGTTCTCACGTGTTTTGACAAGTATAGGTGTTGATATCTATGTATGTTGTGTAATTGAATATATAGACCAACAGTAAAGAATGCCTTATTGAAAATAACATAAACTGCTCAACTACCTTGGTATGTCTTAAATGCTAGATATTATTGCAACCATCACCAGTATATGGAAGGCATACTTGAAACAATGTTGTCATGCCAAGTTGTGCCAAGTGATTTTTATTTCCTATGCTCAGGAAACATATATATATATATCTATGTTTAAACTTATTTATATATGTTCTCACATGTATTGACAAGTTTAGGTGTGGATATCTATGTATATTGTTTGCAAAAACCCTTGTCACAGTGGTGGCTCATAGTGTTGATAGAAGCTCAAGCTACAAAACAACAATCAACAATGTCATTGAAAATAACATAAACTGTTCAATTGCTTTGGTAAATTTAGAATACGAAATATTATTGTAACTGTTGATGCTATATGGAAACCATAAATGAAGAAATTTTGTCATGGTAGGCTCTGCCAAGTGAACTTTCTTTCCTCTACTTTCATGGTGATTTTTGTATTAACAAGTCCACCTATGGATATATATGTGTGTTGTCTACATATAACTTTAGATTCATATATATCTGTATAGATTTTGCTTTGTAATCATATATGTAGACTGTTTTATTGCTTTCCAACCATCACCACTACATGGAAATCATATATGAAATAATATTTTTGAAGCTATTGAACAACAATCAAGAATGTGTGGGTATCAACTTCTTCCTATGCTTATTCTTTTGGAAGCATATATATGCATTGCATGCGTTGGATGCACATGTATGAATCTATTTCTTGGATATATATACACACAAAAAGTATGTGTAGAAATGTATGTATATGGAATTAGATGTAGACAATATACATATAGATCGATATATATGTATCTGAGGTTAGATGCACCTTTTTGGTTATTACTTCTTTGAGCCTCAAAAATGAATTCTTAGAATGATAGGCTATATAGTAAGTGTAATATGAAACATTCATCTAACCATCAAACACATTTGGAAAACTCTTTGTAGAGGATTTCAAAAATAGTTTATGTTCTTGCAAAACAACCAACCAAACGATGCGTTATGGAAAATAACATAAATTGTATAACATAAACTATTTTATTGCATTGCAACCATCACCACAACACAAAAACCATAAATGAAACAATATTTATTTCAACATTGACCTAGACAAAAAAGTCCACAAAACATAAGAATTCAAAATAACAAACCCATGCAAAAAAAAAAAAAAATGGTTTACATGTTGGATATGAATATTGTTTGTCAGAGAGGAAAGAAACCACAAAGTAGGAGAATTCACATTAACAAACCCATGCAAAAAAAAAACTAAATGGGTTGCATGTTGGATATGAATACCTGTATATATATAGGTTCACACTATTAGCAAAAACAAAATGAAAGACAAAGAAAAGAGGATTTTTATTGATCCTATGTGGGAAAAATTTGACCAAAAATTTTGTTAGCTTTCCCTATTTTTAAAACTGTCGACATGTGGCCTCGGTTAGGAAAAAGGTGGAAAATTTAAACAAAAAATAAATGCATTTGTCAAGTCAATAGAGAAGCCCAGGGAAATTGAATGCCGGTTGGCAAGGCTTGGAACTTCAACATTAATTGATGTATGGTTTCCGTATAGTGGAGATGGTTGCAATAACACCTACCATTTAAAACTTGAGAAAACATAGTGAAGCAATAAAACAGTTTGTGATTTTTTTGATAAGGCATTGTTGGGTGTTGTTCTCTGGCTTTACCTGCTATGAGAGCTCTAAGCCACCACAATGACTTTCATATTATTTTCCATATGTGTAGATATGTATGTACATGTGATATTAGATGCATGCAACATTCATATATACTCCTTCATATAATGTATTCTTTTGGGATTACCAATTTAATCCACTTTTCTGATTGGGAACTACTTGTTGGAAGATGTTCTTAGAATGAGAGGCCAAATACTTGCAACAAATAACTGTCGTACTTCATCCTTGCTTGGCTAATTCTTAGAATGATAGATTGTATATTAAGTGTAATATGAAACATTGATCTCACCATTGATCATATTGGTCGATAATGTATGTTTTTGCTCAGGGGTTTGGTGAGAGCTTATAAGGCTCCATGACCCAATATGGTAGGGTGAAGACCAAGCCTTCTTTTGTTTTGTTTCATTTTATTTTCCCTATATGCAAATATGTACAGATATATATATATATATATGTTTGTATCTATCTATATATGTATATTGTCTACATCTAATTCCACATACATACATTTCTACACATACTTTTTGTGTCTATATATATGCAAGCAAAAAAAATCTACATATGCATCCAAACCGATATATATGTATCTGAAGTTAGATGCACCTTTTTGGTTATTACTTTGTTTAGCCTCAAAAAGGAATTCTTAGAATGATAGGTTTTATATTAAGTGTGTATTATGAACATTGATCAAACCACAGCCATAGTGGTAGATAATGTATGTTCTGCTTGGGGAGTTCGTGGAGAGCCTAAGTGAGGCTCCATGACCCAATATGGTAGGGTGGAGAGTGGCCACTCTCTTTTTAGGTTCTATTTATTTCTTGAGAATTCTAGAATGATAGGTTGTATATTAAGGTAATATAAAATATTGACCTCACCATCACCAGCAGGATAATGTGGTTCTTGCCTAGGGTTTGGTGAGACACTATGAGAATCCATGACCAAACAATATGGTAGAGTGGAGAGCAAGCCTTCTTTTTTTTGTTGTGTTTCATTTTATATTTCCCATGTGCAAATATGTATGTGAAATTGGATGCACACAATATTCATATGTATGATAGGTTGCATATTATGTGTAATATTAAACATTTATCTCCGCATTGATTATAGTAGTATACAATGTATGTTCTTGCTCAAGGGTTTCCCTAGACCTTTGAGGCTACATGGTGCAATATGGTGGGGTGGAGAGTAAGCCTACTTTTCCTGTGTTTTATTTTATTTTCCCTGTGTGCAGATATGTTTCTATGTGAAATTAGATGCAGCAAACATTCATATATAGTCCAAATGTACATTCCTTTCCCACAAAAGTTAATTGCTACTTGGCATGGCTTGAACCCATGTCCATTCATCCAAAAAAATATGAAAATTTTGACAGAAGAATGGGTATATATGTTTCAATTGACGGTTGTAGTTTTCTTGTTTGAGAGCAACATTGTACATTTATTCAAATTTCTATTATTAACTAAAACATGTCTTACCTATTCTTGTGTGAAGTAATTGTCTCAGGCCTAGGATTTTCAAGTTTTTTTTGTAAAAAGAACATCCAAAACATATGTGAAATTAGATGCAACCAACATTCATATATAGTATTGCCTATTATGCATGCAAGGAATGCAACACACATATATATACTTACAAAACTATATATATATATATATATATATATATATATATATATATATATATATATCTAAAGTTAGATGCACTTTTTGAGGCAAGATGCTCTATTTTATAGTCTTTAACAAAAAAGATTATATGTAGGCATGCATGTATGCGAAATTAGTTATAGACAACATTCATATATATCTACATTTAAACTTGTTGATACATGTATAGATATATATATATACACACATCTTTGAAAGTTATACTTGTTACCTGTTTTTCATGCCCATATGCACATGTGTTTAGAACTTATCCTCTTGGTTCTTCTCGTCCATCATGCTAGTAAATAATTGTGACTTTTTCACTTGGCTTAATCTCTTTAGCTGCACTATTTCTCTTTAAGTTGGTGTTTGCAAGCACTTTATTGTCTTCCTCATATTATGGTTCTAGGCTCTTCAAATGTGTTCAAGTTCTAGTCCTACATCAAGTGTGGAAAAAAAAGCTAGAAAAATGACAAAGAACCCAACTCTATTATGCGTAGCATAGAGACCACATCTGTGAAAATTGTTGGGCCAAATACTTACAACAAAGAACCATAGTAGCTCATCCTTGCTTGGCTAAATTTTAAAATGATAGGTTGTATATTAAGTTTAATATGAAACATTGATCTCAACATTGATCACAGTGGTGGATAATGTATGTTTTTTCTTAGAGGTTTGGTGAGAGCCTATGAGGCTCCATGACCCAATATGGTAGGGTGGAGAGCATGCCTTA
This sequence comes from Sequoia sempervirens, assembly GCA_007258455.2. Taxonomy (NCBI): domain Eukaryota; kingdom Viridiplantae; phylum Streptophyta; class Pinopsida; order Cupressales; family Cupressaceae; genus Sequoia; species Sequoia sempervirens. Next base: position 21,017 of record VDFB02139110.1, on the reverse strand, counting down.
TTTTGTTGTGTTTCATTTTATATTCCCTATGTGTAGATATGTACATATATATAAGTTTGCATCTATCTATATACGTATATTGTCTACATCTAATCCCACATACATACATTTCTACTCATACTTTTTGTGTATTTATATATCCAAGCAATAGATATCTACATATGCATCCAAAGCATGCAATGCAAATATATGTAGTTGCAAAACAATATCTATACCAATATATATGCACCTCAAGGTAGATGCACCTTTTTAGTTATTATTTCTTTGAGTGTCAAAAAGGAATTCTTAGAATGATAGGTTGCATATTAATTGTAATATGAAACATTGATCTAACCATTGAACTTAGTGATAGATAATGCATGATCTTGCTCGGGGGTTTGGTGAGAGCCTATGAGGCTCCATGACCCAATATGGTAAGGTGGAGAGCAAGCCTTCGTTTGTTGTGCTTCATTTCATTTTCCCTATGTGTAGATACGTACATATATATATAAGTTTGCATCCATATATATGTGTATATTGTCTACATCTAATTCCACATATATACATTTCAACACATACTTTTTGTGTATATAAATCAAAGCAATAGATTCCTATTGCAACAACCAATAGAAATGAGTATGAATGTAATTTAAAAGACATTAATGTGGTTATCCTCCATCATATTTATATATATCTCTTCCTTGACCATTTAAAACTTGAGAAAGCATATTCCTTTCCCACAAAAGAAATTCCCATTTATGATTTTCCCTTTTATAACAATTGTAGATTGTGATTTATGTGATTATGGAGGACAACCATACACCGTTGTCATGTGCTTGTGAGAGGACAAATAATTTGTTGGTTGCATCACATTTTTTATCCTTGCAAGAAAATGACAATGGTGTATGTTGCTTCATTCAACAAAACCATTTTCAATGTTATGGTTGGGTTGGCTTTCATGTTGTACATATCTACAATTTTTTGCTTTCTGGTTATTGCTTCTTATATGTGTGCATGTTTGGCGAACAGATTCCTATATATGCATCCAAGTCATGCAATGCATATATATGTACTTGCAAAAAAAAATCTATACTGATATATGGGTATCTGAAGTTAAATGCACCTTTTTAGTTATTATTTCTTTGACCCTCAAAAAGGAATTGTTAGAATGATCTAGGATCTATATTAGGTGTAATAAGGAACATTGGTTTCACAATTGATCACAGTGGTAAAAAATGTATGTTCTTGCTTGGGGGTTTGGTGAGAGCCCATGCAGATCCATGACCCAATATGGTAAGGTGGAGAGCATGCCTTCTTTTGGTGTGTTTCATTTTATTTTTCCTATGTGCAGTTATGTATGTTTGTGAGATTAGATGTAGGTAACATTCATATGTATGATAGGCTATATATTAAGTGTAATATTAAACATTGATCTTTGTACTTATCACAATGGTAGATAGTATACCTATTGTCTACATGTAATTGCACATACATACATTTCCACACATACTTTTTGTGTGTATATATCCGAGCAACAAATCCATACAAATGCATCCAACACATGCAATTCCTATATATGTGTTTGCAAAGAAAAATCTACACTGATATATACGTATCTGAAGGTAGATGCACCCTTTTAGTTATTATTTCTTTGAACCTTGGGGTATGTGCATGATCATCATGGAAATAATAAGCCCTTAAGTGGTTAAAAATTCAGAAAAATCAAAGTTAGGAAACTTGATGTAAAAATTGGAATAAGTTATCTATATTATTTCAAAAATATGTAAAAATAGAATCTATAGAAAATTGAATGTAGTTTCTAAAATACCACGCTTATTCTGTGAAAAACAAAATTTTAATGCAAGAGTGCTAAATTTGCGAAAATAAGAAGTAGGTGTCTATCTAACCAATTCTTAACCACAATAAAATGATAATATTTTTTATAAGATTTTAGACATAAGAGGAGTAATTTATGTCCCGATGTGATGCATATTTTTGTAATTTTTTTCAAGAATAATTAATTATAAATTTTTATTCTAACTTTTAAAAAATATAAAAAAATTGTATGTCTAACTAACTTATCCTTGGTCAACATCATGATTTTTTAATCCTATAGTATGTGCAGCTAGCTAGAATGTGACGCGATGCTTTGATTCAAAAAGTGATAATGTTTGAAAGCTATGATGTTTCTAACTGCAAATTTCCATCAATCAAGACTTTAGTCATAATTCAAATAGAAATGAATAAATACCATTTATTAAATTCAAAAGCGAAAGATAATTTATATTGGTGGAAAAGTTGAGAATCTTTTAAAACCCCTTTCATTTCATCAATTTTGGGTAAAAACTTCGGCTTACCGCTGCATCTCTAAGCACATACCCATCATATCACCAATTTTGCCCATCATGATCCCACACATACCCCGTAAAAAGGAGCTGTTAGAATGATAGCTCTGTATATTAAGTGTAATAGTTAAACATTGGTTTCACCATTGGATCAAGGGTAGACAATGTATGTTCTGCTCGTAGTTTGGTGGGGAGCCCATGAGCCCCTATGACCTAATACGGTAGGGTGGAGATCATGCCTTTCTTTGTTGTGTTTCATTTTATATTCTATGCGATGTGTATGTTTGTGAGATTAGATGTAGATAAGTAGGAGGTATTTTTCCACGCTGTGTCAAATTATGATATTGCTATCGTGATTCAAATTATGATATTGCTATTAGGAGGTATTGAGATTTGACACTGCGGGAAAATACTCCTACTCTATCAATTACGAGCTAAAGGGCTCTATATTGAATGGTTCATAAGGCACAACACTTGCTGAAGGTTTTGTAAATGGTGTTGCAAGCTAAGTGGGCTTAACCTTGGGGAGAACTCTATGGTTAAGTGTGTTTGAGCTAGAGTAGTACTTGGATGGGTGACTTCCGGACGGACTGCTTCACTGCGGAGCATCACCTAGAAGCAATGAGTGCTAAGTGGACCATTCGATATTATGAGAGATGGGTTCTTGTTGAACCACTACTCAAGAAACATGGGTCAATGAGTTTGACTCAAAAATACACGGTTGAATCTTGGTAGCAATATCATAATTTGACACACTATGGAAAAATACCTCCTACTTATCAATTGATGAGCTAAAGGGGCTCTATTATGAATGGTTCATAAGGCACAACACTTGCTGAAGGTTTTGCAAATGGGGTAACAACTCAAGCGGGCTTAACCTTGGAGAAAACTCCCTGGTTAAGCGCGCTTGAGCTGGAGCAGTACTGGGATGGGTGACCTCCCGGGACACCAGTGCTTCACCTCTGTGAGCATCACCTAGATGCAATGAGTGCTAAGTGGACCATTCGATATCATGAGAGATGGGTTCTTGTTGAACCACTACTCATGAAACATGGGTCAATGAGTTTGACTTGAAACTACACGGTTGAATCCTGATAGCAATATCATAATAGATTAGATGTGCACAACATTCATATGTATGATAGGCTATATATTAAGTGTAATATTAAACATTGATCTCAACAATGATTATAGTGTAACTAGACAATTTATGTTCTTGGGGCTTTGCTGAGAGCCCTCAAGGCTTCATGACGCAATATGGTAGGGTGGAGAGAAAACCTTATTTTAGTGTGTTTGATTTTATTTTTCCTATGTGCAAATATCTATCTATGTGAAATTAGATGCAATCAACATTTATAAATAGTCTTGCCTATTATGCATGCAAGGCATGCAATGCAAATATATATACTTACAAAACAAAATATATACCGAAATATATGTTTCTCTAGATGCACTTTTTTGCAGCTTTTATTAGTTGGACATTTGTTTTCTTTTCCCTTTTGCAATGTTTGTCACATCAAAACAACTTTTGTTCTTTGATCCTGGCTAATTTTTGCTTATAGAAGTGGTTATACATTGAGACAACATACTTTTATTTTTAATATTTGACCAAAAAAGTTTATATGTGGATATGTATGTATGCGAAATTAGTTACAAACAACATTCATATACATCTACATTTAAACTTGTTGATACATACATATATATAATATGTATATATATATATACATCTTTACAAATTTTTCTTTCTTTGCTTCCTATCCATCACACCCATATGCACCTATGTTTATAACTTTTCCTCTTTGTTCTTGTTGTCCATCATGCTACTAAACAATTATGATGTTTTGAGTTGGCTCAATCTCTTTAGCTATACCATTGTTCTTTAAGTTGGTGTTTGCAAGAATTTTATTGTTTTCCTCATATTATGGTTGTAGGCTCCTCAACCTTGTTCAAGTTCTAGTCCTACATCAAGTATGCACCAAAAAAGGCAACAAAATGTCAAAGAAACCAACTCTATTATGTGCAACATAGAGACCAGATTTGTGCAAGTCATCAGGCCAAATACTTGGAACAAAGATTTGTTATAGTTCATCCTTACTTGGAATCGCGTAATCAAGAGGTTGCACCACAATTTCTGACACACTTACTAGAAACACATGCTAGCTTCTATAGTCCCACACCCTCCATTCCTTGGTAGATTGCACATAACCTTCCTAGTGAAGGTGCCTCGACAATGGGTGATTGTGGATCTCAGTACAACCTTGTCGGGCATGGCTTGCCATTCATGTCGTTGGCCCATCACTGTTTTAACAGTATGTTTGGAGATCCTTTTTGTGCTAAAATGCAATCCTCCCACTAGAGCATTGATGCTTTGTTTGATTTGAAAGTTTCTAGTATTTGCAAGGAAAGCTACATCGGCATGAAAATGCGAGCATCCAACCTAGACGTAATTTTCCTGCATTGTGCTTCTGGAAAGGGCATCCACCAATTCAGTTCAATGAACAAGATGGACCTAGGACCATAGCATCTTGTCCTTACAAAGCCGAGTCAGGTTGAAGAAATGCTTATAGCTAGAGTTGCTCTAGTTTTGCAAGTGACCCATGTTAGAGGAGGCCAATACAAATATAGTGTCCATACTATAAGATTCCCTCAAGACATCATGACAATTGAATTTGTTTTGCCACGTTGCCTACACAATATTGAAGTGGTGATTTTTTGAAGAACTAGCATTCATGGAATGAACTATGATTGCCATATTGACAAACATAATGCCATGGATGCATTGATAAACAAAATTAAAAATGATCCATACTATAGAGATGATGCAATTGATTATGATGCTTTAAATTTGTTTCTTGCTACAAGTACTGACATCTCCAATCTTTTGCACACAATGAAAGAACTAGTACAGAGCATAGCTAAACCAGTAGCAACTTTTGAAATTGTTGCTAATGAGGAAGCTGAGCTTGAGGACTCATCATCATTTATTCCATTATTTCCCAACCCTCCCTAGGAATTTTAGGAAATCAAAGATGCCTTGCAAATTGAAGACATTAGTCGAGATACTTTTCCTTGGCCTGAGATAAATTCTAACCCTATCAATGAATACAATACAAAAGGGTTATTAAGTAAGGATTTTCCAACATTATTCCCCACTATAATAGCAATGCCCCTATAGTTGAGAAGCATACAGATTCACTTACATGAATATGTATTGCACTTGATGAGATACTATGATAATATATTTGGGAGGCATGTCAAATTTAGATATTACCTTTATAATTTAATAACGAGACATCAAAGCTAGCAATTGGCTTCCATTTTCATGAAAACGACCTTGGAAAAAAGGATCCCAAAGTTTGTGGTTGCACTACGACAATTGCTTCGGGATGCACTAGACACCTAGATAGCAAACCAACTCATTCAATTTGGTGCATCCTTGTGAGGGACTTGCTCATATTGAAGCAAGTTCTGACAGGAGCTCGCTGTAATGATCCACCATCTTGGGACACTAACTCTATTTTTCACTCTAATATCCAAAGACACAAAATGGCCTGATTTGCACAAGGTGCTTGATCTTGGTGCTTAGTGACACATGTCATACTCTCGAAGAAACTTCAAAGACAATATTTTCCAAAACCCATATATAACGGCCTTGTACATGAACTTGCGATTCACAATTTTCCATGAGGAGGTTCTTAAGAGGATTTTCCATACAAAGGATTACTAGTATAGGTATGAGTGGAAAAAATATGGATCAACACATGTCCATGGTTTCTTGTGGCTTCCAAGTTCCCTGAATATGGATATGCTTTACTTTTCCAACCCACACAAAGTTTAGCAGGAAAAAAGCTTCTTTGATCACTATGTTTCAGCATGGAATCCTTGTTCCCTAGAATAGCTAATATCAAGAGTCCACCACTCTTCTTTGGGGGACCCATGTTTGCTTGAAACTTCACAAATTGCTTGGATGGACCCAATGGTGGATTAGGAATAGCTAGTGAACACGGTGCAAAAGCATACCAAATGTACCTAGTACACATGCCCTAGGAAAAAAGGCAAGCAATTGTACAATGTCACTACAAAGCTCCATGGAATGCACAACCATCATCGACATTGGAAATTGACAATGAATCAAACAAATCATATAAGCCAACAAGAAATGATGAGATTCTTAATATCCACAACCCTAAGATGCTTGTGATCTGGTGAGAAAATCTTGATTGCTAGCCAATCTTGTCAAGACAAATTGTGTTAAACTACATTTCCAAATATGCATCAAAGTCTGAAAAAAAGTCTAAAAGCTATATTAACATCTTGCAGAGGCTTGCAAATACAAATTCACCTAGGGATAAAGTGTTGCTTTCCTATCAAAATTTCATGATGAACTTGGTTGCAGATCGTAACATTGGTGCACAAGAAACATGCCATATGTTGCAAAAGTTGCCCCTTGTCATGTCAAGCTGACATTTCCTATCTTTGAACGTGAGTAGCAAAACCTTCCACTATTTGAAAATAGTTGATAATGGTGAAGATCTTGCAAGTATTTATATTCATTGTTACATGCAAAGACTAGCTGAGATGGATACTATATCCCTTATTCAATCTGCACAATTGTATACACATCAGAAAAATCATAAAGGTAGGGCTTGGCGTTTGTGGCCACACCCTACTATGATCATTGTTTACCTGTTATTCAATTTTTCCCCTCCTGAGAATTGTGATACCTTTGAAACATTTTTTTGGTCAGAATTGTTCCTATACAAGCCTTTCTAAAATGTTGAAGCAGATATAGGCCTCACCAAAGATAGTATAACATAGAACTAGATGCTATTTCATGTTGCTAGCTATCACCCTTGGCATGAAAATAGAGTTATTGCTCCCCCCACTAGTGAAGAAGAAGGTGATAGTGATACCAATAACACCCAGTCTTTACCTCCCGTAGATGAATATGACTGGGAATTTCTTTCCCACCTTGGTGCTACAAATAGTGTCTACTTGGACCAGCTGTAACTATTAGGTAGACGAGACTTCGATTTAAATCACATGTGGGACACACACCATGTTCCTGAGAATCTACAAGTAATGTTGCTATAAAGTTCATCTCAACAAGTAAATTGTATACAACTGAAGATTGTCTTTTCTAGCCTACTACACTTGCACTTTGTCATCAGCTATCTCCTAAGCAAAAGCTTTCTCTAAATATCATTAAATAGCACCACCTTGGCCCATCTTCATCATCACCATTGTGTATGATTATTCAAGGTACTACAGGTACAGGTAAATCATTTCTTATAGACAACATCCAGAGAACACTAAATACATTTCCAAATTGGAGAATGAATCCTTTGCTTGCTTTGGTGCCAACGGGGGTGGCCACTTACAATATACATGCATCTACAGTGCATACAACTCTTTGGATACCAATTAGAGATATGAATCCATTGCAAATAAAACCATTGACCATATTTCAAGAGGAATTTAAACACATTAATTACATCTTAATTGATGAAATGAGCTTCTTGGGACCCAAGTTGTTACTCAAAATAGATAGTCGATTGAGGCAAGTGTTTCCTACTAGATATATGCAACCATTTGGTGGTGCCTCTATTATACTTGTGGGTGACCTCACACAGTTGTCACCTATTTTGGATAGGCCTATCTAAGCTTCTCGCTTCAAAACCTTGGATCTTTGGCACACTTTTAATGTTGTTGTCATGCTCGACATAGTCTTCTACCAACATGGATAGTTTGATGCAAAATAGGAGTTTCATAGGCTCCTTTTGAATATTTGAAATTCTTATGCATCTCAATTTGATTGGAAAACTCTTATGAATCAAACAAACACCATGATTTCAGCTCAACAAAATTAAGAGTTTGATGCAACTATTCACTTATTCCAAACAAATAGCTTGGTCACCTTGCATAATAGAAAAATTATTAAACAATTAAATGTTCCCATTGCAATTAGTGTTGCTAAAACTACTCAGCAAAATGCACTTGATTATGGTGGTGATGAGCAAATTCAAGTAGAGATCTTGCAATTGGCGAACAAGTAATCTTAACAATAAATATTTCAGTGGCAACTGACCTGGTCAATGGATCATTGGGTATTGTCAAGTCTATTGTATATGCTATGGGTGCTAAAGCACCTCAACTACCTCAATATGTTGTTGTTCACTTCCCAAACTACATTGGCCCAACATGGGATCAAGACAACCCAAAATCCATTGCCATTCCCCTAATCACATGGGGTAGCCAAACACAAATCCCCTTGACAATGGCTTGGGGAATAACATTAAATAATTCTCAAGGCTTGACATTGGAGAAAGCTACAATAGATATTGGAACTAAAGAAAGATAAGGACTAACATTCACAACTCTTTCCCATGTAAAATCAATTACAGGAATATGCATAGATCCAACTTTCTCTTTTGATAGATACTCCAAATTATGTGCCAAAAAATACAATGGACTATGAATCAAAGAAGAGAATCACCTCCAACAATTGTGTGCATTTCCAAAATGATGAAATGTCTTTTTTCTTTTTGGTAACTATATAACTTCTCCCTTCCATCTTCATTTCATTTCATATAGAATTTCCACCATTTCTAATCGTTCGATTCCATATGTAAGTTGACTCACTGCTTCCTTTCCGTTCCCTCCATAGTGTAGTTGCAACCACTCTCGCCAAGCTAGCTAGAGTTTTCCTTCTATGGTGATTACTAAGAGTTGTTCAATTCTTGCATTATGCTTCTCCTCTCCTCCAATGACAAACCTAAATTCCTTCCTCTTCTTTGGTTGACCATATAACATGTTTATATTTAACTTTGCAATTCTTGTATAGATCATACTAAAATGTCCCAACCCAGTTTTTAGGCTTCTTACACCCATACACCCCAAAATTGTTGTGATCTTTAGACAATGATGCCATTTCCAGTGCTATCACCTTTAAATTTGTGTGTAACTATATCTAATTGTAACCATTTTAGATTTCAAACATTCTCAGCTATAACTATAGGTCCCCACAATGCTAAATAACTTTGCAAGGGCATATTTTGCATGGTATACGAACAACTACATTCTATTTATATACAAGGTAAGGCTATATGTCATTTATTCCATCTCTTATTTCAAGTTTTCATTTCAAATTCTTTGTCATAAATAATACAACACCATTTTAGATTACAGATGTTCTCAACTATAACTACAGATCTCCACAATGCTAAATAGCTTCACGATGGCATGTTTTGCATGTTATACGAGCTACAACTACATTCCATTTATATACAAGGTAAGGATATATGCCATTTATTCCATCTTTTATTTCACAACTACATTTCAAAATATTTGTCATAAATGATACAAATGTATATACTTTTAAAAATGTATAACACTCATTTCAACTCAACAAAATTCTTAGGTACTAGAACATAATTATATGGGACTTATAATTGTAAAGATATTGCATCCTACTGCATGCACAAGGTATTCCTACATCTTATTTATTTAATCTCTTCTATTGTAGGTGCATTATATATTATTTGTTATAAATTATAGAACTATTTATGTTTCCTAATTCACATATTGTCCAATAATGACACATGTTCATCACACTAAGCTTCATATTTTCTTTTGATTTTTGTAGAAAATATTCAAGACAAACAAATTTAGCAATAAGAAGAATACTATAATGGGCATAATGATAATGATCATATCATTAAAGAAGTAGCCTACAACTAGTGATTTCCAATATGGGTTGCTTATATTTGTTAAATGCTTCACACTTCCATTTGATAGAAATGTTTCTCTTTATTTATAACATTGACTATGGTTGTTCTCGATTATCATAGAATATTTTTAGGATTTCAAATAACTTCAAAATATTCTCCTATGCATACTTGTATTAGAAAACTTAATTCAAATTTATCTTCCCTCAATGGCTATTGTTTGCATAAATTTTATCTATTGGATTTCAATAAATTGCTTCCAAATTCTTTAAATTTCCCTTTTATGGACTTATATATTCTTTCAAAGCATCGTTCTCTTGTGTGCATATTGTTCTCTATGGTCACAATAGCAATTGTGCATTCATCGTCAACTACTATGTTCTCTCCCTGATTTTTCTTAGCATGCTCCTCTTTATTTCCTTCTATGCATGTATAGATCCCTACCATTTGAACTTCTCCTCCGCCTATCAACTCATCGTTGCATGTCACTGCATGCAATTGCCAGTTTATATCTAATTTTTTCTATAATCCCTTAATATTTTTCTTACATACATTTTATTTCCCCTTATTATATGTGATTTCTTTATTCTTATTCTGATATTATGAACATTTTATATTATTCTTTTCCCTTGGCATAGGCTATGACTTCTCTCATTTTATCTACACCTTTTCTCTATCTTCTAGTTGTGATTTCTCCTCTCTATTGCACTACCTCCATGTAGTTTATTTTTTTATCATCTACACATATTCCATTCTTTTCCTTGGTGGACTCTCCTCATGTCATGCATTCAATTCCATTCAATTCATCATTTTTTCTTTGACTTCCTTTTTTTGGGCTAGACATTGCTTCTTTGTTTTGTTTCTTTTATCTGAAATTCTCTCTACATTATAATCACGGACTCATCTATTCCTCTGCTATGTAATTTTTTATTTCATTTTTATTTTAGACTGCCATATTACTCCCTATGGTTGCATGGTTTCCTTTTTTTCCTTTTTGTAAAAATATTCCTCAACTCTCCCCATTTTGGTTGTGACTCTTCCAAATATTCTCCCTTCACATTTCACTCAACCCAATTCTTTCAAAATTCAAACTCGTCTATTATTCATTTTGACTAAAGATAATAATAATAATTTTTTTCTAATATTTGATTTTTATTTAAATTCATATACAGGCCATAAGCTAAAATGAGCTAGGAATTCTTTATTTGTGCCCAATATAGATTGAAAACCTCAACTAACTTTGATTCCAATTCACATGCCACAATTGATCTCCAAAAAATAAAATTTCAAGAAGTTTCAATCCTTCACAATGTAAATTGAAAAAATAACATTTTTCAAAGGAAATGACAAAATGGCACTTTACTCATCTCCATATACCATCAAAATTAACTACAAAAATGAATTAAAACAAAAAAACATGCAACAATTGAAATTATTTAGTTGATTTTGATCGCTAGTTTTCCTAAATGCTCCTACATTATCCAATCTCACTGAACAACATTCCTCTCCTTAGGAAGAACAAAAACCAAGAATATACAAAGGATTACTTCCCATTCTTGGAAGGAATATGTGGTAAGAAGGATTAAATATGATGTCTCTAAACTATATTTAGATTTTTCCATGTTGATGCTAAAAGTTGACACACTCTAAACAAATGTTCTAGGCCACACCATGGAAGATGACAATACAAAATATAGTAGATATGAATGCAGAACACTATAAAGAAAATGATGCATCATTTTAAGAAAAAGAAACCTCCTCCAAAATTTGTCCAAATGTATCCACACTCACATCAAACTTCAAAGAATGATCATGTAGAGAATGAACAAGAAGTTTTGAGTGTTCCCTAACAACAAAATAAGTATTATCTCTATCAAAGAGAAGATGTATAGAATCAATGGTGTCTCCCAAATCTAAAATTTTGGACTCAACAAACAAAACCAACAATATCTAGAAAGTACCCATCCCAAGTAGATGTACAACTGAAAGATAATATAATATCGTTGCACTAAATCAAAAGATGTCAAAACTATGACATGTGAGCATCATCAAATTCAACATAACTTGGAGGAGATGAGATGTCAATTCATGTTGTAGCACTATATTTTCCATCCCCAAATGATGTGTCCACAAAAGATTATTGGGTGTGAACATTTGTTTAGTTGATGTTGGAGTACATGAAGTCTTTAAGGGAGACGTAGAGGATATTATGGCCCTTTGAATTTCAACACTTTTCCAATAGTTGAGCACTTTTAATGTATCTTCATAATATGGAATATTATTGAGTTCTCATCTCAAAAAAACATCATCTACAAGTGGAACATTATTTGGATCTTCGTACATGAACCAAATTTTCATCCATGAAGAAATAGGAGACGTAAAATACGAGATAATCTCCCTTGTGTTGGTAAAAAAAATTGAGACACATATTTTCAAGAATATAACTAGTCTTAAGATACCACACTCTATTCTACCAATCTTTTGGTGTTAAATGATCCACTTCATAAAAGTAGTGCAATAGGTTAAGATATTTGAAATGCTTCATCATATTATCTCTTTAAGCTTTATAGTCCCCTCTATTCAAGTCAATTATAGATGGATACATTCTGATATCCATAATAGACTTCTAAATTTTAGTCACATGATAGACCAACCAAGAGACTCAAACAAAAAAAAGAATAAGAGTGCCCCATAATTGTTCAATCATGAGACACCCCCAAAAAGTATAAAATGTTAGAACTTTATATGTAGTTTCATTACAATTACAAAATGCTTTCTAGAAAATTTCCAATGATAAGGTTGATCAAACATGGAAAATTACAACAATATCTTAGAATAATTTCCTCAAACTAAAAGTGTACTTTTCTAATATGATCTAGACTAAAAGTGAAGCCTTCCACGGAGGAAAACATTCTCAAGGCGTAAGTATGTCCAAGTGATCAACCAAAATGTAAATCTCCACAAATATGAATAAATGATACATGGGGATAAATCCAAACAAGTACATGGATAGAAATTTAGAGCTCCTCAAATCCATTCCAACACTAAAAAATACTAATATTAGATAATCTAAAAAAAAATTATGAGCTCAAAAGTGAAAAAAAAGAAAAAATAACTTCAATCAACAATAAAATTCACCCAAAGCAAAATATAGAAAATTGGCTTGCACCATTATGAAGTGCTCACAACCAAATTTTAATCAATGTCTCATTTACAAAAAATTTGCAACCTAGTGGAAAGTTATGGAGTTTAAAAAAAAAATCCTTTCTAGGGCTTGAGAGAGAAAATAAGGCCCCTAAAGCTTGGTCGCGGATCAGGCACATAAAAAAATCTTAAATAAAATAAAAATTAAAAACTTTCCCTAGCAAAGTTTTGGGATTGGTTGATCTTGGTGTATGGTGCATCATGTGAAAGTGGGTTACATGTGATGCTTTCGAGGAGTTAATCCTAAGGTGTAAGTCTATGATAACACCACCATGGGTATGTGCAAGATCATGATGGGCCAAAAGTGGTGATATGATGGGTATGTGTAGGGGCATGTGGTGACAACCTTTTTTACCCAAAGGTGATGAAGAATGAAAAGGGTTTTAAAGGAGATTCTCGGCTCCACCAATATAAATTATGCTTTAATTTAAATTTAATAAATACTTATTATTTATTTTCTATTCAAATTATGACTAAGTCCAATTGATTGATAGGATGATTGAAAAACATCTATAGCTTTGAAAAGGTATCACATTTTGAATCAAAACATGCATCACATTCTATGCTTTGCATACTATAGGATTAAAAAAAAAAAAGAATTTCATGAATATTTGACCAAGTTAAGGTGGTCAGACATACGAGTTTTTATATTTTTTAAAAGTTGTAATAAAAACTTCATAATTAATTCTTTACATGGAAAAACATAAAAAATATACATCACATCAGGACATGAGAGTCCTCTACTTATATCTAAAATATTGTAAAAAAAATATTATCATTTTATTGTGGTGGGGGTGGCGGTGACACCTCATCTTGTTTTCCACGAAATTTAAAGTACTCTGTATTGAAGGGTATGTCTGCGGATCATGATGGAGTATAAAGTATGGCAATATGATGGGTATGTGGTAGAAGCTGACTATTTTTACCCAAAATTGATGAGAGTAGAAAGGGTTTTTAAAGGAGGAAGTTCTCCAAATTTCCACCAATATAGAATTATGCTTGCTGAATTTAGTAAGTAATTATTATTTCATTTTCTATTCAAATTATGACTAAAGTCCTGATTGATAGGTTGATTGAGAAACATCTATGGCTTTCAAATGGTATCACATTTTTTCAATCTGAAACATGTGTCACATTCTATGCTTCACATACTATAGAATTAAAAAAAAAAAAAAATTCATGAAGTTTTACCAAGTTAAGGTGGTCAGGACATATGAGTTTTATATTTTTTAAAAGTTGTAATAAAATGCATAATTAATTATTTACTTGAATTTTTTTTTTTTTTTTTTTAAAAAAAATGCATCACATCGAGGCATGAGTCCTATACTTATATCTAGAATCTTATTAAAAATATTATCATTTTATTGTGGTTAGGGTGGTTAGATAGACACCTTATTTTTTCCCTGAAATTTTACCACTGCATTGAAATTTCAAATTTTCACCAAATAGATTATTATTAGTTTTAAACAAACCTAGTATTTTAGAAGCTACATTCAATTTTCTAAATATTCTATTCTTACATAATTTTGAAATAATATGGATAACTTATTCAAATTTTTATGTCAAGATGCCTAACTCTGATTTTTCTGAATTTTTTGCCACTTAAGGCCTATTTTTTCCATGATCCACACATGCCACTGAAATTTCAAATTTTTCACCAAATAGATTTTTTTTTAAATAAACTAGTAGTTTAGAAACTACATTTAATTTACTCTGAGATTCTATTCTTACATAATTTTGAAATAATATAGATGCTTATTCAAATTTTTATGTCAAGTTGCTAACTTTCGATTTTTTTGAATTTTTTGCCTTAAGGGTCTATTTTTCCATGATGATCCTACACATACTCCAACTATAAAATAAAATAAAATTATAGAATACCAATGCAAATTTAAATTGAATTTTTTTATTAATACAAAATTGATTCATACCCTAATGAGACTAGTGTTACAAATTGGACATGTTATGTAGGAATTCATATGTAGTGGAAAAATGTATGTGTAGGAACAAAAGAATATGCCCTTTTTATTTTTGATTCACTAGAATGTTTTGATTTTTGGTGATACTCTATAGACTATTGACCCATTGTATGAGTATGGACCATATAGACATGTACTACTAAAAATTTATAATGAGTACACATCGAAAACCTTTGATTCCTTGAGGACAAAAGTGAAAGGAAATTTTTACTTTCTTTGATGTCCTATATTCAACTATGATTTCCTTAAAACCCGAAAATGTACCCAACAAAAGATCAATCTTCAATGATCCTTGGATTTTAGAGGATATTTTTTAAATCTAAAGCTCTGATACCATGTTAGAACTAATAGAGAGCTCTAGAATAGCATGCTAGAGCTAATAGATAGCTCTAGGATACCATGTTAGAGTCACTCAAGGACTCAACTCTCTAAGAAAACCTACAAACCAAAAACAACCTTATATAAGAGAAAAAATCAAGAACATAGATTTACAATAATGAATACAAGACAATGTAGCTAATTTCTAATACTCGAGATTACAAAAGTATTGGAATGATTTCAAATGTACATATGATTCCTTTCTTATAAAACAAAAGTTATTAGATGGGATTAGACAATATCTTGACATGCATCTTAATGCTATACAATGAGACAACTATCTGAATATTATTAAATTACCTAGGAAACAAGCATTAAATGCTTTGATGAGATAAAAAAGTTTGCATGACACCTAAGACTTCTAGAAACATTCCCTAGGACCTTAGTAAACTTAGCATGTAAATAGGATGTATAAGTGAACTATATAAGTAAAACACCTATTTAGACTGATAGTCTTGTTAGCCTAATAAATCTAATATTTTTATAAATCACATTTTTTACCTAATAGTATCAATAGTTGAATGCTCATCTTAATCTTTACATGTTTATATATATTTTCAATGATCATGTATATTATTAAAAGGAATTATTTTTCCATTTATAAATCATTTCCATTTTATTTAGGGAAAATTCTTCATAGAGTAGAGAAAAAGGCTTGATATTTTTCCACCTCTTAAAGATGGTAGACAACATTTTGAAGGAAGTGGAAACTCTTGTACATATGGTAGATCAGTTAAATTTTGAAACCTTGTAATGGGAATTAAATCCATTAATGAATTATTTGGTTAAGATAAAGCTTATGAGACATAATGATAACAGTGTAAAACTTGTAGTGACCACTTATATTTTTAGTGAAATAGTAAGAATAATAGCTCCAAAAATTTCATAAAAAAATAATTTCTTAGATAAAATATTCTAGTTGATTATGAAAGGCTATTATTGTATGGATGATATTAGAAATTCTTATTTCTTTTTAAGAGGGTAAGAATTTTATAAACTATTACAAAAGTGAGATCTTGCATTGTAATTATAGACCTTGAATATGATGATCTTGTTAAAAGTTACATGACAACTGAGAGGGGGGAGTGTATCAGTTGTCACCAAATTCAAACCCAAAACTTCAAACACTTATTAACTTCACAACCACATTGTTCTGTTATTAAGTATGAATATGAAATGTAGATAAAAAAAAAGAAAAATCAACAAAGAGAAGACCAAATTTTACTTGGAAAACCCAATGAGGGAAAAACAACGCTGAGGATTAACTCACAATATAAAGTGATAGAAAAACCGAATAGAAAAGGCTCACTTTCCATAATAGGACTCACTGTCTAGGTACAAAGGCTCACTACCTACAAAAATGACTCACTATCCAATAGTGAGGCTCAATGCCTATAGAAAGGATTATAGAACAAAATTTGGCTTTATAGCCAACATGAACTAATGAGAGTGCACCTAACAAGTGTTGATATAGTTCTAGTGATGCTCAATAAAATGACTTAATCCACTTCATCATCTTTGCACTTTTCACATTCACAACTTTGTAGACACAACTTCCTTCTTCATCTCTTAATTTTCAAAATTTTCCAACATATATACTCGATCCATACATAAGTATCAATTAGGTCGGCCTAATTAGATGCAATCTATGTTTAGCAAAAATACCAACTGTCAGCCTCAAGTATTTACACAAAAAATCCAATCAATAAATCCAAACATGTAGCATACTTTATTGTGTCAGTATAGACCTAAGATAGGTTGCACATATATCCGCATAACAAAAATTGATTCACCATATCACAACTTATTCATGAAGTCAGCCATAAATAGACTTAATTGAAAAATGTAATCAACAAAATAATGTTGATACACCTTATGAGCACCAGAGCACAAGAGATTTTGAACATGCACACTTTCCCCACCCATAAATTGTTTCTCAAAACTGCAAGAAGCAACTATCAGCCACAGAGGATTGCATACCAAAATACTAGAGGGTGTAGTTTGTATACCAGTTTAGATACCAGATCAAGCACTGAATCAGACTTGCAATCACAACCCAAATAACATGGTGACATCAATGAAAACACAAAACTATAGAGATATCCATTCTTCTTCATTCTTCCAACAACCTTCCCCTTTTTCATTAATGGCAACATGTGCCAAAATTTACAAAACACGACATTCTATCCTCCTATCACTGTAGTTTTTCTTCGCATGAATTTCTTTGCTCACATGACTCTCCCCCCCTTTGACATCAATGGAAGAGGAAAACTAGAAGGTAGGATGTAAACGTATGTATATGATAACATTGTATATACACATAAATTCCAACTTCCTATCTCAAAAATTCAAATGAGAATGACACTTTTTATATGAAATATTTTCTTGCACCTCTCTCTTATGATTGGAAGAATCCTTTTCCAAGCAAGCACAACCAAATTCATTCTTACACTCATACCTTCCAATAAAGATAACTGTGTAAAGGAGGGTGTTTGATTAGAAGAAAGACACAATCGTTCACAATTTTTGGCATTAGAGAGAATTCCAGAGAGATGATCCAACCATACCTCAGCAACTTCGTTAACCAATCAAAAGGTTTTAACCATATCTTCTCTTTTCCTCTAAGTAGTCAGCAAATCCACCTACAATTCACCAACTCTTATTCTCTATTTTCCATCCTTGTCTTTGAAGAAATCAAAGCTCTTTCCAATACTATTCATCTTAGATTAAATGGCTTAAATTATGCTTCTAAAATTGTCAACTTTTGGCCACTAGAGACAATACCTGTAGATGTTAGATATTTCTTTGATGCATTCTTTTGTCTCATTCATGTGTTTAGATAGCACTTGTTTGTATTTGTTACATCTTCTCTCAACCATAGCTTTGAACTTATGACCTTCGAGTCCTTCCAACAATGTTCTCTCTTCAATAATCTCTACTAGATCATCTAGCAAATAATTTGACACATCTGAAACTAAAATACCCTTATTGAGCAAATAATCAACCAGTACATCATCAACTTTAAATCTCTCAATTGGAGAGTACGCTTTCCAAATTTCACCAATCTTTTTCATTTCACCCTTGTCTAGCAACATCCGTATATCCTCTAGATCAAAGAAGTCTGATCTAGACATAAATTCTTCTTCATTCTTATTTTCTTCCAAGACATATGTTACAATAGTTTTCCTCTTTTTGCCATTCCGGAGGGTACTCACCAATGGTAACTTCAAATCTTTCTTACCAAAGGATGAACCCACATACCATACCATAGATTTGTCTTTAGGGATGTGAAATATGTTTTGCAAACACTTACATTTTCCACCAATGATTCAAAGTATCTATAAAATTGTTTTCCAATAGGAGTACCGGATTCCCATTCAACATTTTCTCTTCCTAGTAGCGAGTTCAAAAAGTAAAAAGTCAAACACATGAACAAAGATCCAAACCAAAAAGGATAACCCTCAACCAACAACATTCATGCATTCTCAGTTAGGTTTTCAAGTAGTAGGCTACACAAATCAAACAAATTGTTTTCCTTAACCATCACGTGTGCAAGATATACAACAATAGCCGAAATCGAACCTTCATGATTTCTAAAATAGATTTTATAAGAAATTCCATATGCAACATACCTTACAATGGAATCTGCAAGAGTGTTTATCTATAGAGCTTGAGGGTCTTTATGAATACTAGTAATTTCCTCCACATCTTTGTATTTCACAGTTTTCTTCCGAGGAAGATCCCCAATACTACATAAACAATAATCGCTTTGATCACTTCCTTCATGATCAAGTAGGGTTTGTCCAACAAAATACTATTGTTCTTGAATCAACTTAACAAGAAGAAGATTAATTTTTTATCTGCAAACTAGGGAAATTCTCCCCATAAATCCATACCTAGTGTTTTTATGTTCTGTAACTCATTTTCCTTCAACCCTAGTTTCATTCCCTTTATCTTTCTATGATCAAATTCTTCCAATTCAACTCCTTTCAACCTCAGTGAAATGACACCACTCGATCCTCTATCCATTGTTGTGCTTATCTTTCTTGAATTCATTAGTGCTCAATCAAAACTCCTTCCTTTTCCCTTCTTCCCCTTTATAAATTGAGAAATAATCCCTAAGTATCTGTAATAATTCCTTCAAATTGCTTTAGAATGCTTCAAGATCACTCCAAGACACCTTCAAACTCTTCAAATTCTCAAGTGATTAGAAAGACTTAAGAATTTTACTTTATATCCCATCATTTTTCCCTAATTCTTCATAATACATCCTCATGTCAACCTCTAGCACACCATTCATCCAAGGGGTTTTTATAGTTTTCTGATAATACTCCCCCTAAGACCATGCTCGATCTAGTTCCTGGAGGAATTGTCTGTACCGGATGAGGGCACAAACCCATCAAAAGTTTTAGGTTCTTCTTCTCTCTTCCTCCATATCTTATTCATCTCTTGGTTCACCTCTTATTTTCCAATTTTCTTTACATGTTCATTCTTCTGTACCAGAGAAGACTATTTTCCCTTCTTACTTCTGCAAAGCTTTGAGATATGTCTAGGTTTGTTACAATTATAGTAGACAATACTTTTCTGATTAGTCTAACCTCCATTACTTCTTGATCTACATTGATTTTCTTTGTGTCCATACTTGTTGTATGTATAGCAATAGCCATCAAAAAAATTATTCATTCTACCTCCATTAAACCTTTTCATCATTACCTGACTGATCATTCTCACTTGAGATCTGTATTTAGTAGCTTTATGTCCAACTTTCTTGCATGAGAAACATTGTCCAGAGAAAGAACTAGGAAAATGATTCATCCCGCTCTTGCATTATGTTGCCTTGTGACCATATTTGTTACATGAAAAACAAATACCATTGAAAGATGGATACCTTTGTGCATTAGGTTGTCTCACAGGAAGTCTCCTAGAAAAGTTCCTTGAATTTCCTTTCTTCTTTCCTTTATTATGAGTCTTGTGATTGTCTTTTGAACTTTCACCTGAATTGTTTCCCAAGCCACCTTTGTCTTTATTTGAGTTTTGTCCAGCAAGCAACTCTTCAATCTTGTTAGAGATAGATCTGAAATTGTTTTCATAGAGTTTTTCCTTCTTCAGTTCTACTCTGCATTTTACTACATCTTGTTCAAGTTTAGTGCATTCATCATACTTGTTCTACACCATTGTATTTAGACATTAGTCAATTCTTTTCTTTTCTTATACAAGCACTTTGAATCCAATGATCTCTTGTTTTTGTTGTTCACTTACTTCTCTATGTCTTTCCTTGAATTTATTCACTTGTTCTTTCAGTTTCTGGACACATTCATTAGCCTCATCTAGATTTTATTTTGAGTCCATGTTTTAATTTTCTACCTTATCAAGATCTTCAAGTGCAGTCCATAGTTCTTCTT
>VDFB02139107.1:0-40367 GCA_007258455.2 Sequoia sempervirens | reverse complement strand
TTGTTGAAAAGTATGAGTTGTCTAAGGTCAATTGTTTGTATTCAGATTTTTGACTATTGTGTATAATGTTTGAGAATCCAACAAGCACTTGACAAGAACAATGTTTTGGGTGTAAGCAAGCACACATAAGACAAGTACAATCCTAAAAGGCCAATAGGCCAAGGGTTTGTATACTTGATATAGCCCACTCATATACCCCGGATTGGTGATAAACACCTTTCCTTCTCGAGAGTGGATAGCTTAGAATTTTGGTGGCATTGACTCCCCTCCATGGCTCATTAACATCATTCGAGCACACCAAATTCAAATTCTTGGGTAGTGACTTCCCAAGAACTGCTATCTCTACTCAAGGGGATTAGTAGTGAGTGTCTTTGGGCATGATACTATACCCTACACTATATCAAGCAACAACCAAAGAACAGTTGGACACGAAGACAAAAGGTTTTTAATACGAGCATTCTATTTGTAGGGCATGATCCATGCGGTGAGAGTCCCCTTTCAGATCCATCTCATCGGAACCACATGCGTGATTCTTGGGTTTTCCCTAAGAATCCACTTTTATATACCGGCTGGAAGTCCCTCGGTGTCAAGGTGCTACCAGTCTGAGTCGTCCTGGGGTGAGTACTGTTTCCCACTAGAAAAGGCCCAAGTTCTAGAGTTAGTAACCATTTCTCTTACACCCAGGATCGCACGAATGCGCAAGGGGAGAGGATACTCCGATATACCAAATCATGAGGATAATGATCATTGAGTTTTCACAAGGTGAGAGCATACTCACCTACCATTTTGCAAACACACTCAGACATAGTAGAAACACAAGTTCGTTTTAATTGCACCAAAAGGAAATGTGTATTATACTAAGAAAAAGATAGGCACATTGTTTTGATGTTTAGTCTTTGACATTCGAACCTGCAAGACCACATGTCAGTAGTTTGAATGTTTTCCTTTGACCCTCAAAAAGTAATTTCCAAATGTTGTGAATCCTAATTAGTAACACAAAACCTATGCTAGGTAAAATGTAGAAAACTAGAATAAAAAGGACTCAAAAAAAAACCCGAATGGAAATTAACAGAAAACGTTACTAGTCAAATGTGTCACAACAAAGCAAGATCTAGCGATTACGACACGATTTGGCGATTGCGGCATGATTTGGTGATTGCGGCATGATTTGGCGATTGTGGCACAATTTTGTGATTGCGGCCCAATTTTGTGATTGCGGCACGATTTTGCGATTGCGGCTCGATTTTGCAATTGCGGCATGATTTTACGATTGCGGCATGATTTTGTGATTGCGGCACGATTTTGCAATTGTGTCACTCTGTACCTGTACCTGAAAAATGAAAAAAAACACACAAAACCGTACAAAAAAAAATAGAAAACAGAGTCGAGTTCACCAATGTAACTAAGGGTTATTTTTAGGATTAGATTCAATGGTTAGCAAATCAATGAAGACAATAAACCCAAAGCAATTACAAAATACAATGGAAGTAAACAAAATAATGATTATACTAGAAAACTATTGAGACTTCCATGCTTCACTTTTGTAACACCTTCTAACTTGTTGGTTGATGTGTTGCCCTTAGATTTGACATGCGAGCAATTTGAAAATACAAGTCTAAGTCCTATACCAAGCTTTGAAGTATTTGATCAATGTCTAAGTGCCTAATGCCTATGATTGACAATGCCTATACATGCTAAGACTTAATCAAATAAATACAATAAATGCTACTATTGCTATGAAAAACATCTAAGTATGTCAGTGTGTAAGTGTGTAATGTGTCTATGTCTAATGTGTCCCCCAAAAATGAGAGGAAAATGACATTTTATAGAAAATGCCATTTTGAATGGACGGATGAGATGAGAGGTTGAGAAAATGCCCTATAATCAATGGTTAAGATTCAAAATGGCGACTCTCAATTAGGGTTAGGGAAAAATGCCCAAATGTGTGAATAAGATTTAATTAAATAAATTAAATCAAGAATAAATGTGACAGCTGAGATAAAATTAGCAAAAATCAGAAGATAAGAAGATGGGATTTTAGAAAATCAATAATTTTAGAAATTACTTGATTTGTAGAAGAATATTTCCATTTTGAATTAAATTAATTCAATATATGGATTTTGTGAGATAATGAGTAATTTATTTTTGAAATTAATTACTAAAAGAAGAATCAGTTAACTATGTGAGACATTTTTAAATAAATTGTTTTATTTAAAAATAAAGAAGTGTCACCTACAACAATTAAATAATTAAATGTAATTATTTAATTTCGAAGAAGTGGTTAATTAATTAAATGAATTAGCAAATCTATTTAATTAAAAGAGAGGATTTAGGAATTAGTGACATATTGAATTAATATATTAAAATATATTTATTTGATAATTAGGAGGACATTAATGACAAAGATTAATTAAATAAAATGAGAACTTTATTTAATTATGAGTTGACTTTAGATAATTAGTGACACATTAAATAAATATAATTTATTTATTTAATAACCAGGAAGAATAGAAGACCCTGAATTAATTAAATAATTGTGAATTATTTAATTAATAGTTGAAGATGGGTTAGGAACATAATTAAAGTGTCATAATTATGCTAGGACAAAAAGTGGTAAAAATGAAGCTTGCAGGCCTAGGTCATTTTTAGGTGTCTACAATTTTTACTATGCATCATAGTGGATTTAATCCTGCATCAGCCCGAGGGATTTTTCTGTTTTCTCTAGAAAATTCATTGTTTCTCATGTCTATGAATCCGTACAGGAGTTTTGTGCTTCAAAGATGGTTGAATGTCATGGAGTATTATTGTAGCTTTAATTTTCATCCATTTTGGTTCATTTTCATTGAATCTAACAATTTTTATTGCTAAATTACTAAGAACGGGTCTATAACTGTTGAAATAAAGGTTTTGAGGGTATAAAATGGCTTTTTGACTCATTCCACCTATTGTAATCCATGTGGCTTGGTGGAATGAGTCTATTAGGTTAGTCTAAGATGATAGGTTGTGATTTTTGGGTAGGGAGAAGGAATTAAAGGAGTTTTGGGTGTTGTCCTTAGGGTATTTTAAGTGAATTAGGGTATGAAAATGTTGGTTTTAAGAAGGAATTTGATGAAATTGTGTTTGTAAAGGTTGGCTAATGGATTTTTAAGCATGAGCAGGCATAACTTGATGTGTTGGAGGCATTGGAAAAGCTAGGAAAGGACTATAATGGTGGTTTTGAATAAACCCTCTCCAAAACATGTAAAACTAAGGGTTTGGTGAAAGGGTGACTTGGAGGGGTTCCTTTGTGTTGAGAGTTAAAAATTTGATGGTTGTGGAGCCTAGTCAAAGACTTTCCACAATATTTTGGTGTTGGTAAGTTGAATTCAAAGGTTTTTCTTTGTAAAATAGACCTGTTTGGTGGTCTAGGATAGTGTTGAAGCATTTGTTTGAGGGGTTTGATCCAAAAGAACTCCGTAGGAGCTTCTATGATGTTGTATATAAGAAACATAAAGGGTGTCTAAAAATATATTTGGGTGAAAATGGATAACGTGGATTGGGGAGCCGGAGTCAAGAAAACCTTGTTGACACCCACAAGAGAAACTAGGCAAAGTAGCAAAGGGTATGTGCAGTGGATCATCATGGAAAAACAGTCTCTTAAGTGGCAAAAAAATGAAAAATCTCTAGAAAAATAAGAGTTAGAAATTGACGAAAAAATTCTGAATAAGATATCTATATTATTTAAAAATGCTTAACAGAACTGAGTAAATTGGAATGTGCAGTTTCTAAACTACTAGGTTTATTTAAAAAGAAAAAATCTATTCAGTTGATAATTTGAAATTTCAATGCAAGAGTACTTAAATTTCGTGGAAAAAGTAAGAAGTAGGTGTTTGTTTGACCACCCTAACCACAATAAAATGATAATATTTTTATAATATTTTAGACATAGTAGAGGACCCATGTCCTATGTGATGCATATTTTTTATAATTTTTTCCAAGTAAATAATTAATTATTAATTTTTTATTACAAATTTTAAAAAATATAAAAACTTGTATGTCTGACCACCTTAACTTGGTCAAAACTTCATGATTTTTTATTTATTTTTAATCCTATAGTATGCAAAGCATAGAATGTGATGCATATTTCAGATTCAAAAAATGTGAGACCGTTTGAAAGATATAGATGTTTTTCAATCAACCTATCAATCAGGACTTTAGTCGTAATTCAAATAGAAAATGAATACTAATAATTTATTAAATTCAAAGTAATGCATAATTTATATTGGTGGAAAGTTAAAAATCTCCTTTAAAAACTCTTTTTATTTCATCAATTTTGGGTAAAAAAAAGTCATCTGCCACATACCCTACACATACCCATCATATTGCCACTTTTTGATCCTTCATGATCCTGCACATACCCTAAAGAGTTGGTGTAATAGGTTCTTAAGAGTTGTAAATTTGGTTCAGATAGTTTGAATTGTGATTAGAAACAAGTTTCTTCTCTGCTCTGCATCATCAGGTTAGGGGATTGTAGTCTCCTTGGAGTTGTAGCTCCTAAATCAGGGTGTGTAGCGTCCTTGAAGTTGTAGCTTCTAAAATAGGGAGTTGGTGCTTCCTTAGGGTTGGAGCCCTTAAAATTGTAATTGAACTTCATTACTTGTGAGGGTAGATTAGGAAAACGGATCCTACCAGCATTTCTCACTGTGGTTTTTCCCATTTAGGGTTTTTCATGTACATCTGGTGTTATGCATTGTTGCATGTGCATGTGAATCTGCAAAAAGGGTTTTAGGACCAAAAGTTTTATAAACTACTGATTCACCCCCTTCTCAATAGTTTATTGTGTTCCAACAATGCCATGTCACAAACTATATTTCCCAACTCTTCGATCTCCTTATTGAAATTTTGTGATTCCATTATAACTTCAACCACCTATAGATTCTATTTACATTTTTAAATAATTCCTTTTGATACTATTAAACCTTGTATCATGACACTTTATTTTATTAAAATTTCATAGTTACAAACATTTGAAAAATTATTTTAAATTTTGATGTAAAAGATAAAAATATCTCATTCATCTCTGGATAATTGATGCTTGATACTTAATTTTTTTATGGTTAACTTGTACATGAACTATTTTTTCATCTTACCATTTATGATAGAAAACCAACCTGCTACACCTTGAAAAGATAGTAAAATTTTGTTAGTATGAATTATGAGGCCACCAAAGATTTAATCTAGGAGAAGGTTGCAATTCCTTATTTGGCATTGTATACATGAAACCCTTTCAAAGAATACACATTGGTCTCTAAACAATAGAATTTTCTCCCATATTGTATCATGTCCATTACACCACTATACCTTTTTCTCAACCACTCAATCAAATTAAAGACAGATATATATTACAACCTTTAGGATTTTTCCATTCTATTATTTGCAATACAAACTAGATATATCACATGATCCACTATTATAAATACATAGACCAAATGTAGACACTTTCAATATAAATAAATGATCCCATTATACTTTGGTGCTTAGTGATGTGTGGTACTATTTTATACATCTACACTAGCAATCTAATTGATGATAGCACTAGGACATAAAATATCCATGGAAAGCATATAAACCTTTCATTTATTACTAAGGACAAAATACAAAATAAGAGCTTCCACATTCTACCATCACTATTAAAATTTTTACATGTAGCTAAGAAATACTAACCTACACTATTATAGAAAAACCCTAGAACTTTATACATTAATAAAATATTAGCAAGCACACATTATAGTAAACACCTCAATGACCCCATCATAGCTGCTCTCAATTTGGAATTTTCTAATTAGTTCTATATTTTATAGACCAATTAATGGTCTATAGTCACTTATCAACCAATGGGGTCATTAAACATGAATTAAATAAAAAAATTACTTTTAACTGGCCACTTCATACTTTTATCATTCTTACACAGTAACTAAAAGCAACACAATTTACATGTATGAACTTTATCACCAAAGGTTGAGTACTAGGAACTCAAATGCAACAACCATATATGCATGCCCATTGCTTACCCATTTATCTATTTCTAGGGTTATCCCATAATAGTGGTTTCTACAATTTTGGCCAAACCGACACTCAAAATTATTATTTTTAACTAAATCTTCACATTCTAGCACCTATAGCAAGCTAAACTGTGAATAATTTGAAGATGGTGCAAACTAGAGTCTCATCAAATTTTGTCTGTAGATTCTAAATATATTTTTTTCAAAATTTTGGAATCAGATTGCACTTCTTTTTCCATCTCCTTTAAAACTAGTTTTTTCAGTAAACAACATTTTTAAGGAGTGGCTAACCGTATAACACTAACTTTTTTTTCCATGAAGGATAAAATTCTAATTTTTCAAATTTAGATTTGTAACTCTGATATCTAGTGCTTCCACTTGGTTAGATAGTTTTTATTGAATATTTTTTTCCTTAATCAAGTTTCAAAGTCAAATGAATTACAATTTAGACACAGCGGACCGATAATGTGAACTTTTTTTGTATGTCAAAATTTAATTTAATTTTTTTGTTGGATCAAGGACTTCAATATCTGGTGCACTCATATTTTTCAAATTTTTTTTGATAATCTTCTATTTTTCCACATGTGAAGAATCAAAGAAATTCATTTTCGATGAAAACCTATGTTTAATAAAACTTAAAACAAATACATAACAAACCAAAACATATTAAAATTATATTCATTGGATAGCTTGTTCTGAGGAATACCATAATCATTTGAAATAAATTTTAAATGAATTCATTTGATCCCCAAAAATCTAAATCAAAAGTGATTTTTTATCAGCATTTTGATAGGTGTAAAGGAGACGCATTTATAGGTATGGTTTAAAACTAGCGAGGTTCTATCCAAGGGGGTTTGATCTAAGGTGATTTGATCAAACCCTCTTAATTGGAATCCTTAAAATGGAACTTTTTAAGGCTTAAATCATTATATTTTCTAAAAATATGTGATTTCAGCTAAAAATTGTTCCTCTCAGGAATTGTAAACCACTATTATGACAAAGACCAAGAATAATTTGATACATTACCAGCTTAGAAAGCCTTTACAACATCTAAAACTTAAGCAAAGTCTCATACAGTTTATGATTTCGACACCAACAATAAGAAGTGCCTACATCACTTCTAAACCACAAAATAGAGTTCACTTGAATATTTTTTAATTAAGTCAACAAAGAGAAAATGCATTCATTATTTTAAGTGTCTCTTGAAATTTTTAGGTTTATTTAGGGAAAATATATTACTTATAGATTCTTAAGGCTACGCTTTCTAGCCTAGTGTTGTTTTGATTAGCTAATATTTGTATGGACAAGTTAAATTTTTTTTAAGTATATTTGAGTAGATATTTTTAGCATGTCACATGTTTAGTTATGGTTTCTTAAAGTATGCTCACTCATGAATTTTTTTATAATATCTACATATACATATACATATATATGTGTATGCATGTATATACGCATATGTAGATATATATGTATATACACATATATATACATATGTATATATATTTATATACATATATTAGCATGTATTTTTTTCATAGCCCAACACTTATGGTTTTTAGTTGCATACTTAGTTATCATGTTATAATTGTGAATATGGTTATATTGATGATTGTGCTTCATTGAGTTTCCCATGTGATCAAGGCACTAGTATTTAGTATCTTATTCTTCCACCACACCACTCAACAAATTTAAAATATAAATTATGTTAGCTTTGTTTTAGTTTTATTTTGTACCTTTTCTACTAGCATGATTTAGTATCATAAATATTGTTGAATATTTAGCGAGATAAAATTTAATACATGTAATGGAAATCATGCTTGTATAGTTTATCAATCACACATGTGTGCGCTTAGTCAATGGGAATAATTATAAGTGATAAAAAGGAATTTATAAATTTTGTATTGCACGTGCAATCTATCTTTCCATCTTAATATGAGTTCTCATAGGTCTATTAATGCATACACTAATGGAATTCTTAGTCATTAAGGCCTCAATTATATATATTTATCTATCTTATGTTTCTCTATTAAATATATCTAGGAAAAACTATCCTATGTTTGGTAGAGATTGAATAAGAAGAGAAAACTACCTCTCTTATTAATTAGTTCCTAATTATCCATTCTCCTCTTAATTAGTACCTAATTGTCTATTCTTTAAGTATGAGTTTTTTGATTTTATCATATATAGTTTTATTCCCCTAAAAATATAGGAGATTATAGAAATAATTTTGATATCCATTAGAGTCACCATTCCCACAAGGAATAGAGTTTCATGAACCCCAATCATTGGACATTGGGATTTATATGATACTCGCAAACACCACAAGGCATAAATTCAAATGAACTCCAATCAAAACCATGTAAAGTGCTATAGTCATTATCTAAAGGTTGATTTCATGTATGAATGTGTTTAATGGACAAGTAAATAGCACAGGCAAAGGATCTCAACACTATATAAAGTTAAACTAGCCTTTTATTTAAATATATCAAATAATTCTTGAAAAGGTATAAAATTAGATGAAAAAAGATATGACTTTACAAATTTTACCATTACAATAATATAATACAATTTTGTGACAAATATGCAACACAATTATAAAAATAGAAAAACATGTACTAAGCACATTGTGAGCCTTTTGTTAAATTAATGTAATTAGATGCAATCTTGCATTCAAGGGTACACATAATTTGAAAAAATAAAATTATATAGATTATTATGTAAATGTAAGTAAAGGGTCTCTATAATAAGCTAAAGGGACTATATAGCAATATAATAGTTTGATATGATGTGGAAAATACCAATTATGTATTGATTGACGAGCTAAGTGGTCTTTAAAATGAATTACTCATATGATGCAACACTTGTTTAAGATTTTACAAATGGAGTAGCAAGCTAACGGGCTTGGTCTTGGGGAAAATCCATGGTTAAATGTGCTTGAGTTTGAATATAATTGGGATGGGTGACCTCTTGGGAAGTCCCAATGCTTCACCCTTTGAGCATCACCTAATTGCAATGAGTGCTAATGGACCATCCATTCTCATGAACACATGGACTTGTGTAAATAATGCATCAAATATGTAATTGAATTTGACTCAAATACTAGACAATAAGATCTTGATAGGAATTTCATAACATAATAATTATTAAACAAATTACTACTAAAAATTTATAATTCTTCAAATGCATATGAAATATCCTTATAACCTCATTAAATTATTATTTTTCAAAATTTCTAAACTTAATAATATAACAATTAGATACATATCTATCTCACATACTATTTATACACACAACTCTAAAATGCTTTTCAAAACATTGCCATTGGACATTATCTAATGTAACCCCAAATCCCAATTGATCCATGGGTGGTAGTTCCAACATGCATAACTAATCTATGCTCAATCTGCATGGCAATCATGACTTTTATTTATTTATGTGCACATCAACTTATTTTAAAAAATTTTGTTTAAGCATCTATTGATTTGATTAACCAATGCATGTGTATCTGAATTTTCATTTTAAAATCCTCCTTATTCAAGTGAAACTTGCAAAACCAAATGATTTGAAAACAAAGAAAGGATTTAGTTTAATTGATTAAGTATAATTAGTGAGGATTTAGTTTAATTGATTGGTGCCAGACATGAATGTGGCCCTGTAGGAGGACAAAGGGGAGAATTCGGTTCAAGGTCCCTATAGGGGTGTAGGAAATCTCTAAAGCATGTTGTTGAAGATAATGTAAGGGTTTTTGTTGTTTTGTTGTTTATTGCTTTCTTATTCTGTGTGCGCATTTGGAAGAAGAGTTAAGCTGGTATAGCATATCCAATTTAAATGAAGGAGTGATCATATCTCTTTCTCTTTTTCCTCTGTGTCATACGAATGGTGGGGCTGAACTTGTTAAAGTGACATATCTATTGGTTCTTTGCAATCCATATCACATGAGTAGTTGGGGTTTGGGATGGTTTTTTTTTAGAATAGGGGTCTGAATTTTGTGCTTCAAAATTGTCATATGGGTTACAATTTTTGACATTTTGGTAAATTGTGAGTGATGGAAAATTTGGCTATGAAGAGACTTTGATACTAATATGTAATTATTATTTTATATATAATATAAATATATATGAGTAGTATGCTCTTTGGCTAAAAAAAAAGTGTATAATTAATTAGGATTATAGATTCAAAATTTTGAAAAATATGATATAAAAATGAGGTCAATATTTTCTCAATGGATATCTCCAACACAAAATTCTACTCCATATTATATAGTAAAACAAACTCCTGATAAAAAAATTTAATAAAAAAATCAATTTGAAACCCTAAATGTGTCAAAGATAAACTGTGACTTCATCCTTACCTAAATCTGAGCATTACAAGATGAAAATCTCATGAGTTGTGGTGGAAACTCAGCAGAGGTATAAGCCAACACAATGCATACTTTCGCAACTAATATTCTATGCTAGTGGAAAAAAGGTATTAGTCTTGATGTTATCACACTACCATTCAAGTAAGAAGAAATTATTGTCCATTTCTTTACCCAACCTTGATCTCCAAAGACTTCCAAAACCTTCCCCCATATATATATATATATATATATATATATATTTGTGTTGTGGTCAGGGGTTAAAGGGTTGCTCAATTCATTTCAAGTATAATGGAGATGAATGATTATTTGAGAGCTATGGCAATTGGTGTTAAAACGCGGAGATAAAGCAAATAAAAGGTTTGTATGAAAAAAGGAGATCTACCAAACTTTATTTAAAACTGAAGCTTCTCCCAACTACACCAATTAAAGTAGACTTTTCTCTCACCAAATAAAGTGTACAAGTCAATGAATTCATTTAAAATAGAAACTTCCTCAGCCACCAACAGTCTCATTTTTTCTCCCTCATCCACATTTTTATGTGTGTTCTTTTTATTGCAAAGTATTTCTGGAGAATTCTAAGACCTCTATTTATAGAGGCATTTGTAATCATTTTTGTAAGCAAGAAAGAGGAATAAACACAAGGCTCTATTTATTGTTCACAACAACAGAATATTCTTTGGTCTCTTTGTAATATATTGTTGTGTGTGCTCATAGTGTCTTTTGCTTTTGTTTTTGTTTCCATCAACATCGCTCTATGTAATTTATTTTTTCTTTTTCCTCTATTTTTGTTAATGATTGCTTGCACGTACTCTATAGTTTATTATTATCATTGTCATCACACATACCTCTTATTCAAATCCTAACAATTGGTCTCGTGAGCTAGGGCTAGCTGGTATAATGGATGTGTAGGGCTCTCAAGGAATTCATGCATGGAGACAAGAGTAGGAGTTTATATGGAGAAGTTAAACGAGGCTAATTTTTCCTTATGGAAAACTCCAAGCAAACGTAGAGGATATACTAATTTTGCAAGGATCAATATTGGCCAATTGAGGGAATATGTTGTTCCACAACAATGGTGGATGAAGATTGGGATAAGCCGATAGAAAGGTGATTTTAAAAACCGACCGGTCATCTAGCTAAAAATGTGTGGCTTTTACCGTGTTAAGCAGAGAGAAGAC
The DNA here is from genome assembly GCA_007258455.2 of Sequoia sempervirens. Classification (NCBI taxonomy): domain Eukaryota; kingdom Viridiplantae; phylum Streptophyta; class Pinopsida; order Cupressales; family Cupressaceae; genus Sequoia; species Sequoia sempervirens. The sequence goes on along the minus strand of VDFB02139107.1, from coordinate 28,788 downwards.
CTTAATAACAAATCTATGGAAAAAGCTAGCTACATGATTTCGTATGAGTAAAACATACCAAATAAGGTTTTCTTGATGAAGAAATTATATAATCTTAAGATGACCTTATGTGCCTCAATTGTAGAACATTTAAATGAAGTTAATATCATTACTAGTCAGGTTACCTTAGTTAAAATTGTTTTGGATGATGAAATTAGAGCTATTTTACTAATGTGTTCTATGCCAAATAGCTGGAAAAGTTTGATCATCAATATATGCACTTCAGCGCCTGCAGGAACCCTAAAGTTTGATGATGTCAGTAGCAGCATAATGGATGAGGAGTTGTGACAAAATTCAATTACAAAAAACCAAGGAGAAGAAACTCTATCCCTAGCTGATCATGGTAGGAGGATTGATCGAGGCCATCAAGGATACTCAAGATCGAGAGGCTAATCCAAATCAAAAAGGGGAAGGATCACTTGTTATCATTGTGGAAAGCCAAGGCACGTGAAGAGAGAGTGTTGAGTCTAGAAGCAAAGCCAGAATGATCAAAATCAGAAGCCAACTAACACAAATGAAGGTGAGACCACTGCTATAGCTACAAATGGAGATGTTTTACTTACGGTTCTAGTAGAAGATGTTTACTTGAATACCTCTAGCAGTAGCTTTGATTGGATCCTTGATTCTAGGGCATCTCACCATGTAACTCCATGCAAAGAGAATTTTGTTGCATATAATCTAGATTATTATGGTAGAGTGCATTTGGGAAATAATCATTTTTGTAGCATTTTTGGAGTCAGAGATGTCAAGATCGGGACAAAGGAAGGACAAGATATCCTACTGAAAGACATTAGCCATGTACCAAAATAGTGCATGAGCCTGATCTCTGTGGGACAAGTGGATGATGAAGGCTATTTTGTAAGCTTTGAAAAAGGTGGCTAGAAAATCAACAAAGGAGTATTGGTCATGGCTAAAGGACAACAATGATAGAAAGATCATATACAAAAGTTGTGGCAAAAGAAGGAAACACAGCAGATCTATGACATAGGTGCTTGGGTCATATGAGTGAGAAGGGCCTAAAAATCCTCATGGGAAAAAAAATTCTATCGGGTTTGAAATCTTATAATCTTGATCTTTGTGAGCACTGTATTTATGGTAGGCAACGAAGAGTTTCATTTCTTAGAGGTGGTCATGAATGGAAGAAAAATCTATTAGAATTGATACACTCAGAAGTATTTAGGCCTATTAATATTAAATCATTAGGAGAAGCATCATACTTTGTAACATTCATAGATGATGCATCTAGAAAGATTTGGGTCTATCCCATGAAAAGCAAATATGACGTATTTGAGATATTTTAAAAGTTACATCTTGTTGTTGAAAGAGAAACTAACAAATTTCTCAAGTGCTTGAGGATAGATAATGGTGGAGAATATTGCTCAAATGCATTCAAGGAATATTGTAACAGGTTTGGAATTAAGCATGAGAAGACTGTTCCTAGTACTCCTCAACAAAATGGTGTTGTAGAAATGATGAATCACACTATCATGGAAAAGGTGAGGAGTATGTTGTCAAATTCCGGTTTAAAAAACATTTTTGGGAAAAAGCAGTGAGGACAACCTATTATGTCATAAATTGATCTCCTTCTACAACCTTGGATGGTGGCATTCCTAAAGAAGTTTGAACTGGTAAGAAGGTGAATTATTCTCACTTGAAAATATTTGGATGTGAAGCATTTGTGCATATTCCCAAAGAGAATAGAACTAAGTTAGATGATAAATCCATGAAATACATTTTCTTGGGATATGCAGATGGTGAATTTGGTTATCATTTATGGGACCTAGTTAAACATAAGATTATTAGAAGCAAGGATGTTATATTTAATGAGCTGGAGATGTTTAAGAGGAGTACAGGTAATTTGGAGGTTAAGAAAATTGCTGACATGTTTGAAGAACAACAAGAAAGTATCCCACCAATGAAAGAAAATTGGAAACAACATCAAGAGTATGATGAACAACAAGAGGAGAATGTGAAACAACATCAAGAAGAAACCTTGCAAGAGATTTTACAAGAGATTCAACTTGAAAACACAACACCACAGTTGGTTCACAGATCCACTAGGCCTCATAAGCCTTCACAAAGGTATACACCCTCAGACTATATTTTTTTAACTGATGAAGGTGAACTTGGTGGTTTTCAGGAAGCTTGTAAAGATGAGCATAGCAAAGAATGGAAGAAACCAATGGAGGAAGAAATGAACTCCCTACTGGAAAATAGAACTTGGGAGTTGGTAAAGCTTCCAAAAGGAAGAAAAGCCCTACAAAACAAATGGGTGTAGAAGATTAAGGATGTGGGTGATGAGAAGAAGGAAAGATACAAAGCAAGGTTGGTAGTGAAGGGATTTTCTCATAAAGAGGGTATTGACTTCACTAAAATATTTTCACCTATTGTTAAAATGTTATCCATTAGAGTTATTCTTGGTCTTATTGCTGCTTTAGATTTGGAGTGTGAACAATTAGATGTAAAGATGGCCTTCCTTCATGGAGATTTGGAAGAGGATATTTACATGGAGTAGCCAAAAGGATTCAAAATAAAAGGTAGAAAGAACTTGGTTTGCAAATTGAAGAAGAGTCTCTATGGGTTGAAACAGGCACCTTGCTAGTGGTATAAGAAGGTTGATTCATTTATGTTAGAGCATGGTTTTTATAGACTAGAGGCCGATCATTGTTTCTACATCAAGAGATATGATCAGGGAAATTTCATTATATTATTGTTATATGTGGATGATATGTTAGTTGTTGGACATGATAAGAATATGACTAGCAGGTTAAAGAAGGTTTTGGGTCAGCACAACAAATATTAGGCATGAAGATCATTCATGACAAAAAGAAGAAAAAATTGTGGTTGTCACAAGAAAAATATATTGAAAAGGTGTTAGAGAAATTTAATATGAAGGATGCCAAGCCAGTTGGTACACCTCTTGCTTCTCATTTCAAATTGAGTGCTGATTTATGCCCTTGTGATGACAAGGAGAAGGAGGAAATGAAAAATATTCCTTATGCTTCAGTAGTTGGTAGCTTGATGTATGTCATGGTATCCACTCATCTGGATATTGCACATTCAGTGAGAGTAGTGAGGAGGTTCCTTGCAAATTCGGGCAAACAACATTGACAAGTAGTAAAGTAGACTTTTAGGTATATCAAGGGTACTAGTCATTACTGTTTATGTTTTGGAAAACTAATATGGTGCTTGAAGGATTTACAGATGTAGATATGGCTGGAGACTAGGACACTAGAAAGTCCACCATTGGTTATTTGTATACATTTGCAAGTGTTGCAGTATCTTGGGTATCCAGGCTCAATAAATATTAGCTCTCTCCACAACAAAGGCACAGTATATAGCTGTGACAAAAGCTTGCAAAGAGATGTTGTGGATACAACGATTCATAGGAGAGCTAGGAATAAAACAGGACAAGTATGTGTTATATTGTGACAATCAAAACACCATTCACTTGCCGAAAAACCCAGCTTTTTAATCAAGAACCAAACATATTGACTTGAGATATCACTAGATTCGGCATGTGTTGGAGGAAGGACAATTATCCTTCGAAAAGATCCATATAGATAAAAACCCTACTGATATGCTCACTAAAATTATGCGAAGAGAAAAACATGAGCTATGTAGAGACAAGATAGGCCTAGGGGTGACTTGACGATTACAGCACATGCAAAGCCCTTTATTTGTTTCAAGTGGGAGAATGTTAAAAATGTGAGATAAAGCAAATAAAAGTTTCATATGCAAAAAGGAGATCCACCAAACTTTATTTAAAATCAAAGGTTCTCCCAACTACACCAATTAAAGTAGAATTTTCTCTTACCAAATAGAGTGCACGAGTCAATGAATTCATTTAAAATAGAAACTTCCTTAGCGACCGACAGTGTGTTTTTTTCTCCTTCGTCCACATTTTTATGCATGTGTTTTTTATTACAAAGTATTTTTGGAGAATTCTAAGACCTCTATTTATAGAGGCATTTGTAATCATTTTTGTAAGCAAGAAAGCGGAAGAAACACAAGGCTTTGTTTATTGTGTAGCAGCAGGAAGATTTTGGGCTCCTCTGTAATATATTGTGTGTGCTCATAGTGTCTTTGCTTTGTTTTTTTCGTTTCATCAGCACGTTCTATGTACTCTATTTTGTTCTGTTCCACTATTTTTGTTACTATCATTGTTTGCACAGCTCTATAGTGTATTAGCGCTGTCATCACACACATCCTCTGTTCAAATCCTAACAAATTGCTCTTATTCTTTTCAGCTGTATAATGTGGAGGGCCTTGAAGTGGGAAGCATGGCCAAAATGCCAACGAAGCCTCTGTTATCTAAATTTGAGCCAACGGAAACTTCAAATACGTGATACTCGCAGCTGAATCTGGCGGACAACCGCGACCCTTCCTCCGGCGGGCGCAAATCACTGAGCAGCCAAATAAAGGCGTGGGAGCAGAGAAGCATAAAGGTGTTTCTATCGTTGGGAGGCGGCTCTGGAAGTTATTCCATCGCCTCCGCCCACGACGCACAGAACGTGCCAAACTATCTGTGGAACAATTACCTTTGCGGGCAGTCTGCCTCAGCGGCCTCTGGGCGACGCCGTTTTAGACGGAATCGACTTCGACATCGAGGCGACGACAGAGCACTGGGACGACCTGGCCAGAGTCGTGTCCGTTCTCTCCTCTCGCGGCGGCAAAAAGGTATACCTCAACGCCGCCCCACAATGCCCTCAATCCGGACGCCTCTCTGGGAAATGCCCTGCAGACGGGGTTCTTTCACTACGTTTGGATTCAGTTCTATAACAACCCCACTTGCCAATATTCAAGTGAAGTCTACTCTGTGGTCTGAGAGTGATGTGGTCCCACCACTCACCATGAGGAGCCACCGCGTACATTTTGACTAGCCCACCTCGAACCAGCTACTTGAATAGTCATCACACTAGTGGATGTTGTGTTTAGAATCTCTTAAATCGGATATTAACACTATAAAGAGCTAAGAAAAGGTTAAAGCAAGATATTCAGTGAAATTTATGGGCAAAAGCCTATCAGCTAAATATGGTAAATCTTCATGACAATGCTTTCAGATTTTAATTTTTTTTTTTCAAGTAACTGCATATAATTTGTTTGGTTGTTCTACTGCTTCGACTATAGCGGAGGTATATTGGGTTTGCTCGTCGTAGTAGTTGGACCACAGCATAACGTTGGAGATGAGTGTGATCCACTGGTTCCACGAATTCACCAGATTAGAAGCGTTCCCATCGCCATACTGGCGGGGGCGTTGCTATAGAACTGGATCCACACGTAGTTGAACATATCAGTCTGCAAGGCCGTTCCGGATGAGGCGTCGGGATAGGGGCACTGCGGAGCGGCTCAAACATAGACCTTCTTGGAGAAGGTGCTAAGAGCAGACACGGCCTTGGCCAGATCGTTCCAGTGCTCCGTCGTGGCTTCGGTATCGAAGTCGACGCTGCCCAGACAGGCGTCTCCGAGAGGCCTGCTCTCCGACTGCCCTCGGAGATAGTTGTTCCACAGACAGGTGGCCACGTTTTGAGCGTCTTCTGCGGAGACGATTGATTAGCTTAGGGATGTTGTTGAAGTGTAAGGATTCAGAGTCTCCTTAGCCAATCATATGGAATGATTGAATTTACAATCTCTACAAATGCGACTAGACAAGAAGCAATTAATTGCATGAAATGATTGACTTTACAATCTCTGATTAGACAACAAGTGAACATGTAGATGATATAGGATGCGAATTCTAATGCAATTATCCTTCTTTCTAATGCATAATGCATAAGTAGAGGATTTTGAATGATAGCCTATATTATATCATGATTTGATGATTGTTTAAATGCTTGAATGAATATCTTTCAACACATAAATAGAAAATTGTCACACAAAAATGTAGGATCTCAAGGTAGGGATAAGACTCATGCAAATTTGGGTTAATAATGAGGTGCATGCATTAGAATAATTAAAATTAGGGCATATAAATGGTTGATGTTTTGTCTTGGTGTTATTGTTAATGTAAAATTGTAAGTTGTTGAGGTTGGGGGTAGTTGGAGTAGGCTCTTCCAAATTGATGATAGAACTCCACGTTTGGATTTTGAGTTAGCTAGAGGCCCTTGTTGCAAAACATTTTGTTCAGTAAGAGTAACCACATGAATTATTTAGTGACCTATTTGTATTAAGATGAGTTGTGGAAGTTATGTTATGGGTTTTGAGTTTGTGGAGGTCATATGTTGTGAATGTTGGGAGATTTGGTTGTTGTTGTATAGATTCATCTACTATTAGTTTCCCACAAGATGGTGTCCTCACTCCCTCTTTATGTGGTTCTTGAAAGAACCCTTGTGTAGGTGTTTCCTTGGGGTTTATTGTGCATATGTGATGTGAATTCTTCGTGTGTTTATGGTTGAATTATTGTGTTTTGGGTTGTAATTTTTGGGTCATTTTTTTACCTAGTCATCATGTGTCTTTCCCAAGCTTGGGGTTGGACTATAATGTAGTCCTAATGCTTGGAAGCAAGATTCCATTAGCCAATAGAAATATATTTTCCTTGTTTGTGTACAGGTTTCCTTTGAGATTTCTATGAAGAATTCTACCTATGTTGGAAGAGTTTATCGTACTTGTTATTATAAATGATGTAAAATGACTGTGTTAAATAGACAAAAAATATTTTTGTAACAATTAAGTGCTTATAGGAATGTGATTGAAGCTTATATGGAAGATTTCATTGTAAGTGTCATAGAAAAAAGAAAAGGGGATTGCAACCTTTTGGTAAACTATATGTTCTAGTTATGAATACTTTTATTTTAATGGAAGAAATTTATGTTCTACTCTTTGATCCTATATACTTGAAACAATTTTTTTTTATCAAATGTACATGAATCAACCTTGTATATTGTATACTTTTCTCTTCTAGTATTTACATGGTTAGTATTATTTAGGTTTGAGTAATTATATTCTTAAATAAATGTCCTATAGTTATCAATATTGAACAAAAAGAAGGTGTGGGTAAAGACTATTCATACACTACTTGTAGAAAATTTTGTTTCTCTTGATGTTGTGTGTTGTTTACAGGTAAAAAGGTAGTCTACTTTTGTTACTCTTCAACAAACTTAATGAAACCCTCATTTCATATATTTGCTAACAATTTAAGTCTCCCTCTTATAGTTGTTTCACCATTTTAGCTATATTCGCATATTTGTAGGATTGTATATTTATGCAAAGTAACTCCTTGCTCCATGAAGTTTCATGTTAGTTGTACACCATACACTCCTACCATATGCTTGAATAAGGAATCGACATATAAAAGAAATCTTAGATGCAAGCAATAAAATACATCTTTATGTATATAAATTCTTTGCACTACATAGCTTTCCATAGTGTTTGATGTACCTAATGAGAAAATGACATGTGGACATTAACTTCTCACTAGTAAAATAAATCATCATAATATATCTAGGCATATACATGTATTTCAATATTCATTTCATTTGTACTTAAGCTAAGAAAATAAATTATTCTAGATTAGTGTATAAGTTGGTAATAGCCTTGACAATGAACTCCAATTTATTACAAAGAATAAAAGATAAAATCAGTCATCCATAACATAAAATTTAATTTAACTTGTATTCTTTTATTGTATAATGTTCATTGGTTGTAAGAAGTCATATTTATCACTTCATTTTTAGTTTATATTGTGGTATCTTGATGAATAAGTTTAGTTTTTTTCCCATTTTCTTTCAACAAGCATACTTTTTGATATATATAAACATGTAGTATATAGATATATTCATACCCTCAGGGTAGGGGTATATATATACATAGAACATATTTTCTTGGTTAATTTCCAAACATCACACACACAAAATAATGTAGAGCATGGAACTTAAATTTGATAATAATAAGCTATTATATAATTAGTATAAAAAAGGAGGAGATCATCATATGACATGGCAGAATTCAAGCCTAGTCACGGGGAAAGTGTTAGTGTAAATATCATCTTTATTTACCTAGATAGCTAATCACCTATCTAGGATTGACCTATTCACACCTAGCTTAAGTATACTTAGGCTTAGTTTTCTTTTTGTCTCACTTCATAGCATTGAGGCATGTGTCACTGAATAAATGAATAAAAGGGTTTCCATTTCAAATGCAAAGTTGTTTATGTGCTTTTTTGTTAAGGGTCTTTTAATTTTGCCATTTTAATATTGTCACTGAATATATGAATAATGTTTAGAGAAACCAAAAACAATGCAAAATATATAACCTGGTTGGAAAACACAATGCGGGTTCTGTGTCAGCAAGTTTTCAAAATCATAATTTGGAATGGACAAAAAGCCCAAAACGTTGCAATTTTTGACATTCTCATTTTGCAGGTTGTTGTTGAGCTCAGAAGGGAGTTGTAGGGGTTGTTTGTAAAGAGTTTTAAAATATTAAGCGGGTTGTTGTTTGCAAGGGATTTTCAAACATTAAGTGGGTTGCAAGTTTTGTAAAACCCAGTTTTTTCCAAGCTAGAATTTTATAGGACATTATGAATGTCTTAAAAAGCTTTTGTTTTTGAAAGAGGAAAAATGGATTTTATAGGGACCCAAAACCATAAAGTTTACAAAATAAAGAGAAAGTCAGTAAAGACAATACCAACAGAAAGGCAGTAAAAAAACAACAGTAAATGACCACAACCATCAAAAAGGCCAACGAGGGCCATAGAACAAAAAAACAAGCAAAAAAGCCAACAACAGCTAAATTTGTGTCTTTCAAAGCTTTTGTTATTTAGACTATACATAGGAATGCAATGAATGGAGCAATTTTGTAAACACCCAATAAGGTATTTGCCTTTAGTGTGTAGAGGGTTTTACAATATTACGTGGGTTGGATATTTCATAAATCATGTAGTCACCTCCCACTATGTTTTCCAGCCTGCAATCACATTGTCCATGTATATTTGGATCATATTCAGAAATTGAAACACAATTTTTACTTTGTGTAAGACTTATTATAAATTTTGAAGGTTCCTCTCATTACATTCATACTATCTAAAGAACAAAATATTTTGAAGAAATTCATATTGTTTTGTAAAATTCTAGGTTTGAAAACACAGGTTTTTCAAAATCTACAACCCACATAATGTTTTAAAACCCTTTAGAAGTAACAATCCAATCGCCCAGAAATCACTTACTTCAATTTGGTTGGTTTTTTGTCTCCCCCACCTACAACTCCACCCTCTACTCTCCAACCTTTCACTCAAAAACACCCACAACACAAAGGGTTTTCCAATAACAATACTTGTTACAATTAAAAATGCATGTCTTAGTCATGTTAGCCTTCCTGCCTGTGGTGCAAGGGTAGCTTCTTGTGTAAGTCAATATGCCAATGAATTTGAAGAAGTGCGGAAAATGAGTGTTTTCATTTCACATCAGTGTGTAAACGATTTTACAACATTGTGTGGGTTGGAGGTTTCGTAAATCATGTACTCGCCTCCCACTATGTTGTCCAACCTACAATCATACAAAGTGTCAATGGTTGTTGGAAAACACTAGGTGTTTATAAAATGATTCCTTTCATTACATTCCGACTGTCTAAATAACAAAAGTTTTTCAAGAGACTTCATACTATTTTATAAAATTCCAAGTTATAAACCATTGGTTTTACGAAATATGCAACCCACATAATGTTTTAAAACCCTTTACAAGTAACAACCTAATTGGTTACTCACCCCTCACCTCAATTTGATATGTTTTGTGATTGTCTTGAGAACCTTTTGTGAATTCAATAGTAAGAATGTAATGAAATTGGAAAACACTAGGTGTTAAGAAACCTGCAACCCACACAATGTTGTAACACCCTATGACAACACTGGTTTTTCAAAATCTACAATCCACATAATGTTTTAAAAACCTTTAGAAGTAACAACCCAATAACTCAGAAACTGCTTACTTCAATTCAGTTGGTTTTTCATCTCCCCCACCTACAAATCCACCCCCTACTCTCCAACCATTCGGTCAAAAATCCCCACAGCACAAAGTGTTTTCCAATAACTTGATACTTGTTACATTTAAAAATGCATGTGTTAGTCATGTTTGCCTTCCTGCCTGTGGTGCATTATTAGCTTCTCATGCAAGCCACCACACTGACAAATTTGAAGTAGTGGGAAAAAATGAGGCTTTTCATTTCGCTTAAGTGTGTAGAGGGTTTGACAACATTGTCTGGGTTGGAGGTTCCGTAAATCATGTACTCGCCTCCCACTATGTTTTCTAGCCTACAATCATACAAAGTATTAATGGTTATTGCAAAACATTGGGTGTTTAAAAAATGATGTTTTTCATTACATTCCCACTATCTAAATACCAATTTTTTTTCAAGACTTTCATACTATTTTATAAAATTCCAAGTTATAAACCACTAGTGTTATGAAATCTACAACCCACATAGTGTTTTAAAACCCTTTACAAGTAACAACCCAATTGGTTACTTACCCTTCACCTCATTTTGGTATGTTTTCTGATTGTCTTGAGAACCTTTTGTGAATTAGATAGTAAGAATGTAATGAAATTGGAAAACACTAGGTGTTAATAAACCTGCAACCCACACAGTGTTGTAACACCCTGTAGACATAACAACCCAATTGGTTAGTTGGGAAAAATGAGATGTTGTCATTACCTCTTTGCTTTCCTCATCTATGAAAAACTCATCTATCCTGGCATATAACAGAGGCCATAACTTGCAATAATCAATAAGGGAAGAGAAGGAATACAAGAAGGATACCACGTGTACCACTATCAAACTTCTGTTTATATCCCATGTCTCTCAACAAACACCTAACTGATGAATAATATCGTAACCATTGTTCAATGATATTTTAAACTAAACCATTACTTGTACAGATGACTGAAAAAATATAGATTATTGCATGACACATTTGTTGTTGATCATAGTGTGCATTATCTATGCAAGAATAAAGGTTAAGAAGTCATCAAAAACCTTGGTGATCACCATGATTGACCAAAAAATAGCAACTAATCTCTCGACAAAATACACCTTGCATAGGAATGGAAAATACAAAGCACATAAAACATACATAAAAACATACGTAGAAACATACATAACATAAAAAAAGGCAATATGAGATGTTAGTTCAAAATAGAGAATCAGATGTGTGGAGACATGAGAGTTCTATGCAAAAAGGTGGACAAATATTGTAAACAACTTATAAAAAACAAAACATTTGCATTCTCTAATCGCAAAGACACTCTCAAAGCTGAGAATAGTATCTGGGTTGTAGGTATCATCACACAGTGTTTTCCAACAGGCAATTATATATAGATAGAATGCTTCTAATGAAAACCTTTAAGTATGTGGATAGTAAGAATGAAGTTAAGTTCATTCACCTTCAAAATTTATAGATCAACTCTTACTTACACTAAAAATTGCATTTCAATTTCCTCATATGAATTACAAATAAATTTATAGTATAATTGCAAGTTTGAAAAGACAATGTGGTTTTCCATTTATTTCATTATGTCTGTTAAAAGCTACCTGGTGGATAGAACAAGGCGAAGTTATAGGTGCGGGTTACTTAAAACTAACCAAATTGAGCCAATTTGTGACTAACTAATTGGGTTGTTATGTCTAGAGGGTTTTACAACACTATGTGGGTTGCAGGTTTCTTAACACCTAGTGTTTTCCAATTTCATTACATTCTTACTATCTAATTCACAAAAGGTTATCCAGACAATCAAAAAGCATAGCAAATTAAGGTGAGGTGTGAGTAACTAATTGAGTTGTTACTTGTAAAGTGTTTTAAAACATTAAATGGGTTGCATATTTTATAAAACCAATGCTTTGTAACTGAGAATTTACAAAAATGTATGAATGTCTTTAAAATATTTTGTTATTTAATAGTAGGAATATAATGAAAGACATTGTTTTATAAACACCTAGTGTTTACCAACAACCATTAGCATTCTGTATGATTGTAGACTGGAAAACACAGTGGGAAGTGAGTACATGATTTATGAAACCTCCAACCCACAAAATGTTGTAAAACCCTCTATAAACACAACTAATCTCCTGAATAAGCATACCTATGTACATACAAAAATGCATAAAAACATACATAGAAACATACATAATATGATGGGATGGTATAGTGTGGGGCCTATCAAGACGGAAGATAAAACTAATGAAACTAGTAGACATGAGGAAATGTCACAATGAGGAAAGCAAGGAGATAACGACAACATCTCATTTTTCCCAACTAACCAATTGTGTTGTTATGTCTACAGGGTGTTACAACACTGTGTGGGTTGCAGGTTTATTAACACCTAGTGTTTTCCAATTTCATTACATTCTTACTATCTAATTCACAATAGGTTCTCAAGGAAATCACAAAACATACCAAAATGAGGTGAAGGGTGAGTAACCAATTGGGTTGTTACTTGTAAAGGGTTTTAAAACACTATGTGGGTTGTAGATTTCATAACACTAGTGGTTTATATCTTGGCATTTTATAAAATAGTATGAAATTCTTGAATTTTTTTTGGTATTTAGATAGTGGGAATGTAATGAAAAACATCATTTTCTAAACACCCAGTGTTTTCCAACAACCATTAACACTTTGTATGATTGTTGGCTGGAAAACATAGTGGGAGACGAGTACATGATTTACGGAACCTCACACCCAGACAATGTTGTAAAACCCTCTACACACTTAAGTGAAATGAAAAACCTCATTTTTTCCCACTACTTCAAATTTGTCAGTGTGGTGGCTTGCGTGAGAAGCTACTAATGCACCACAAGAAGGAAGGAAAACATGACTAACACATTCCTTTTTAAATGTAACAAGTATTGTTATTGGAAAACACTTTGTGTTGTGGGGTTTTTTGAGCGAATGGTTGGATAGTAGGGGGTGGATTTGTAGGTGGGGGAGATGAAATACCAACCAAATTGAAGTAAGCAGTTTCTGAGTTATGAGGTTGTTACTTCTAAAGGGTTTTAAAACATTATGTGGGTTGTAGATTTTGAAAAACTAGTGTTGTCTACAGGGTGTTACAACACTGTGTGGGTTGCAGGTTTCTTAACACCTAGTGTTTTCCAATTTCATTACATTCTTACTATTGAATTCACAAAAGTTTATCAAGACAATCACAAAACATATCAAATTGAGGTGAGGGGTGAGTAACCAATTAGGTTGTTACTTGTAAAGGGTTTTAAAACATTATGTGGGTTGCATATTTTGTAAAACCAATGGTTTATAACTTGGAATTTTATAAAATAGTATGAAAGTCTTGAAAAACTTTTGTTATTTAGACAGTCAGAATGTAATGAAAGGAATCATTTTATAAACACCTAGTGTTTTCCAACAACCATTGACACTTTGTATGATTGTAGGTTGGACAACATAGTGGGAGGCGAGTACATGATTTACGAAACCTCCAACCCACACAATGATGCAAAATCCTCTACACACTAAAGTGAAATGAAAACCCTCATTTTCCCCACTGCTTCAAATTTGTTGGCATAGTGACTTACACAAGAAGCTACCCATGCACCACAGGCAGGAAGGCTAACATGAATAATACATGCATTTTTAATTGTAACAAGTATTGTTATTGGAAAGCCCTTTGTGTTGTGGTTGTTTTTCAAGGAAAGGTTGGAGAGTAGAGGGTGGAGTTGCAGGTGGGGGAAACGAAAAAACAACCAGATTGAAGTAAGTGATTTCTGGGTGATTGGGTTGTTACTTCGAAAGGGTTTTAAAACATTTTGTGGGTTGTAGATTTTGAAAAACCATTGTTTTCCAACCTAGAATTTTACAAAACAATATGAATTTCTTCAAAAGCTTTTGGTCTTTAGATAGTATGAATGTAATGAGAGAAACCCTCAAAATTTATAAAATTGTGTTTCAATTTTTGAATATGATCCAAATATACATGGACAACGTGATTGCAGGCTGGAAAACATAGGGGGAGGTGACTACATGATTTATGAAATGTCCAACCCACACAATGTTGTAAAACCCTCTACACACTAAAGCCAAATACCTTACTGCGTGTTTCCAAAATGGTTTCTATTCATTGCATTCCTCTGATCCTAAATGACAAAAGCTTTTAAAGACATTACTCACCCACTTATTTATTGCTTTCCTATAGTCTATTGACACTTGCTCACCCACTTATTTATTGCTTTCCTATAGTCTATTGACACTTGCTCACCCACTTGTGAAGTGAGCTGACAAGTGTCGTGGACACCTTTGGAGGGGTAGTTAGAGTTTCATTCCTACCTTCTCACCTTCGCATCCTTGCCTGGATATGCAAGGCTTGATCATTGTATTCTACACATTCTATGATAGTTATTTCAGTTTTGCATTGTGCTTGACTCATTTCATGGTGGTTTCAATATTGCCTTCATTATTTGCTGGTCCGACATGGTATCAGAGCATTGAATTGCAAGTTCTTTCCTGATTTTGGTGATTCAAGTTCCAGCCCTATCAATGAAGCATCATAGAGCCAAATGGATAGTGCCATCACATTCATAAGACTCAGGAAATGAAAAGTACCCTTTATTTCATCAATTTTGATAATTTTCATTTTTTACATTTTTTGATGTTTGTGTCTATTATAAGAAAAATTTGTAAAAAAATAAAAACAAAAATAACAGAGGAACAATCTCCCTTCTACCAATCTTTCCATTGAGTACAAAACAATAATTTGACAACATCTCAAGTCTATTTGCAAATTTTGCACCCTATTATTGCGAGATTATAAAATTGTATATTTGCAAAAATTTAGGGCTTTTACGACCTCTTTCGAAGTTTTGTCTATTGCAGGAAATCATGGGAATAATTGGAAGGTGATTGAATAATTTTTGGTGCAAGGCTCTAAGCAGCATGGCTTTTCGAAAGATTTCATAGGTTCATTTTGCAGCACCTTTTATCTATAGCGCCCTCTGTTTCTTTTGGAGTGGCCTGCATTCGTCAGACATTCCTGCAAGTCACATTGTTATGTGGTTTTGCTGTGAGGGGTACTCCATATCTTACATGTTCCAATGAGTGTGCTTTACAAACATTCAAATAATTTTCTAGTAAATCAGAGAGATAACCCACCAAAGCCTTGGTATAGGCTACCTCAGATTTGCAAAAGTAGTAGCCACTATCGTCATGGCCGCTATCATTGGGTACGCAGATTCTTTTGTTGTCAAAATGTAAGACAATCGGGGTAGACATTGCCGACATATTTCCTCTGTCCACCAGTTTGAAAGCTAAATAAACTTTGCATCATCATTCCCTTCTTTGGAGAAGCCGCAGGCATCTCTGCAGAAGTCTGCAATTTTGGCGATCTGGTCTTCCTTGATCTAAAGATCCTTTTTTCAACTTGGTCAAAGACTTCTGCATTTAATTTGCATTATCCTCCTCCAATCTTGGCAACATAGCATCTGAATTCTTGTGGTGTTGCTTGGCGCACTAGTAGAAGAGCCCGCGGAAGTGAAAGGAGTTACTCATGTTGTTCAAGCTCCCACCCATGGCGTTATTTAGTGATTTCAAGCAACCAAATATCCTTGTCACATCTTCCAGAGGTGTCTAACCAAGGGAATAAAGAGTTTGTCAAACTCTTTCTTCCTCTTCCCTCAGGGAGAATAATCTCTCGACAAAGTGCATCTATGTATAGACATTATAACATAAAACCCCATTCTCCATGCCACTGTTCCAACAAAACACACTGACATAAACATTTGACAGATCGAGCTGAGGGACATCTTGGTGTGTGTTGTTTGGAGTGTCATCACCTGTACCATTGCCGGAAAAATGTGGTAGTGCTGGTGGATTTTCAAAATCAAATTTTGGAATGGACAAAAAGCTCAAAACATTGCCATTTTTGACATTCACATTTTGGACGTTGCTGGGGAGCATGGAAGGGAGTTGCAAGTGTTCAAAGGCCCAAGCAGAGTGACCACTCTCCCTACTAAAATGCATTTGACAAGCGTGGGCAGCTAGCTAGTAGGTATGCATATCTGCCAAAAATATATGCCATTTTGCTATTCTTCCTAGGAGCTGTGAAGAATTGAACAACTATTCATTGCGAAGACAGGTTTTCATTCATAGGTTTCCATTTGAAATGCAAACTTGTTTATGTGCTTTTTTGTTAAGGGTCTTTTAATTTTTCCATTTTAATGTTGTCACTAAATAAATGAATAATGTTTAGAGAAACCAAAAACAATGCAAAATATATAACCTGGTTGGAAAACACAAGCGTGTTTGCGTCAGCAAGTTTTCAAAATCATAATTTGAATGGACAAAAAGCCCAAAATGCTGCAATTGGACATCTCATTTTAAAAGGTTGCTAGAGCTCGAAGGGAGTTTAGGGGTTTTTGTAAAGTGTTTTAAAATATTAGTGGTTGTTGTTTCCAAATGATTTTCAAAC
Source organism: Sequoia sempervirens (assembly GCA_007258455.2). NCBI lineage: Eukaryota > Viridiplantae > Streptophyta > Pinopsida > Cupressales > Cupressaceae > Sequoia > Sequoia sempervirens. The sequence goes on along the minus strand of VDFB02139107.1, from coordinate 12,352 downwards.
ATTAAGTGGATTGCAAGTTTGTAAAACCCAATTTTTCCAAGCTAGAATTTATAGAACATTCTGAATGTCTGAAAAATGCTTTTGCTTTTTGAAAGAGGAAAAAATGGATTTTATAGGGACCCAAAACCATAAAGTTTAAAATAAAGAGAAAGTCAATAAAGACAAATAGAAAGGCTGTAAAAAAACAACAGTAAACAACCACAACCATCAAAAAATGAGGGCCATAGAACCAAACTAACCATAAAAAAGCCAACAACAGCAAATTTATGTCTTTAAAAGCTTTTTTATTTAGACTAGGGAATGCAATGAATGGAACCATTTTGTAAACACCCAGTAAGGTATTTGGCTTTAGTGTGTAGGGGTTTTACAACATTGTGTGGGTTGGACATTTCATAAATCATGTAGTCACCTCCCCCTATGTTTTCCAGCCTGCAATCACGTTGTCCATGTATATTTGGATCATATTCAAAAATTGAAACACAATTTTATAAATTTTGAGGGTTTCTCTCATTACATTCATACTATCTAAAGACCAAAAGCTTTTGAAGAAATTCATATTGTTTTGTAAAATTCTAGGTTGGAAAACAATGGTTTTTCAAAATCTACAACCCACAAAATGTTTTAAAACCCTTTCGAAGTAACAACCCAATCACCCAGAAATCACTTACTTCAATCTGGTTGTTTTTTCGTTTCCCCCACCTGCAACTCCACCCTCTACTCTCCAACCTTTCCTTGAAAAACAACCACAACACAAAGGGCTTTCCAATAACAATACTTGTTACAATTAAAAATGCATGTATTATTCATGTTAGCCTTCCTGCCTGTGGTGCATGGGTAGCTTCTTGTGTAAGTCACTATGCCAACAAATTTGAAGCAGTGGGGAAAATGAGGGTTTTCATTTCACTTTAGTGTGTAGAGGATTTTGCATCATTGTGTGGGTTGGAGGTTTCGTAAATCATGTACTCGCCTCCCACTATGTTGTCCAACCTACAATCATACAAAGTGTCAATGGTTGTTGGAAAACACTAGGTGTTTATAAAATGATTCCTTTCATTACATTCGACTGTCTAAATAACAAAATCAAGACTTTCATACTATTTTATAAAATGCCAAGTTATAAACCATTGGTTTTACGAAATATGCAACCCACATAATGTTTTAAAACCCTTTACAAGTAACAACCTAATTGGTTACTCACCCCTCACCTCAATTTGATTTGTTATGTGATTGTCTTGAGAATATTTTGTGAATTCAATAGTAAGAATGTAATGAAATTGGAAAACACTAGGTGTTAAGAAACCTGCAACCCACACAGTGTTGTAACACCCTGTAGAAAACACTAGTCTTTCAAAATCTACAACCCACATAATGTTTTAAAACCCTTTAGAAGTAACAACCCAATAACTCGGAAACTACTTACTTCAATTCAGTTGGTTTTTAGTCTCCCCCACCTACAAATCTAGCCCCTGCTCTCCAACTATTCACTCAAAAAACCCCACAACACAAAGTGTTTTCCAATAACAATACTTGTTACATTTAAAAATGCATGTGTTAGTCTTGTTTCCCTTCCTGCCTGTGGTGCATTAGTAGCTTCTCACGCAAGCCACCACACTGACAAATTTCAAGTAGTGGGAAAAAATGAGGTTTTTCATTTCGCTTAAGTGTGTAGAGGGATTTACAACATTTTCTAGGTTGGAGGTTCCGTAAATCATATACTCGCCTCCCACAGTGTTTTCCAGCCTACAATCATACAAAGTGTTAATGGTTGTTGGAAAACACTGGGTGTTTAGAAAATGATGTTTTTCATTACATTCCCACTATCTAAATACCAAAAAAATTTCTTGACTTTCATAGTATTTTATAAAATTCCAAGTTATAAACCACTAGTGTTATGAAATCTACAACCCACATAGTGTTTTAAAACCCTTTACAAGTAACAACCCAATTGGTTACTCACCCTTCACCTCATTTTCATATGTTTTGTGATTGTCTTGAGAACCTTTTGTGAATCAAATAGTAAGAATCTAATGAAATTGGAAAATACTAGGTGTTAATAAACCTACAACCCACACAGTGTTGTATCACCCTGTAGACATAACAACCCAATTGGTTAGTTGGGAAAAATGAGATGTTGTCGTTATCTCTTTGATTTCCTCACTGTGACATTTCCTCATGTCTACTAGTTTCATTAGTTTTATCTTCCGTCTTGATAGGCCCCACACTATACCATCCCATCATATTATGTATGTTTCCATGTATGTTTTTATGCATTTTTGTATGTACATAGGTATGCTTTTTCGGGAGATTAGTTGTGTTTGTAGAGGGTTTTACGACATTTTGTGGGTTGGAGGTTTCATAAATCATTTACTCACTTCTCACTGTGTTTTCCAACCTACAATCATATAGAATGTTAATGGTTGTTGGTAAACACTAGGTGTTTATAAAACAATGTCTTTCATTACGTTCCTACTATTAAATAACAAAATATTTTAAAGACATTCATACTTTTTCATAAATTCTAGGTTGCAAAGCATTGGTTTTACAGAATATGCAATCCATATAATGTTTTAAAACCCTTTACAAGGAACAACTCAATTAGTTACTCACACCTCACCTTAATTTTCTATGCTTTTTGATTGTCTTGAGAACCTTTTTTGAATTAGATAGTAAGAATGTAATGAAATTGGAAAACACTAGGTGTTAAGAAACGTGCAACCCACATAGTGTTGTAAAACCCTCTAGACATAACAACCCAATTAGTTAGTCACCCATTGGCTCAATTTGGTTAGTTTTAAGTAACCCACACCTATAGCTTCTCCTTGTTCTATCCACCAGGTAGCTTTGAACATACATAATGAAATAAATGGAAAACCACGTATTTTTAAACTTGCAATTATATTATAAATTTATTTTTAAATCATATGACAAAATTGAAATGCAATTTTTAGTGTAAGTAAGATTTGAGATATAAATTTTGAAGGTGAATGAACTTCACTTCATTCTTACTATCAACATACTTAAAGGTTTTCATTAGAAGCATTCTATCTATATATAATTGCATGTTGGAAAACACTATGTGTTATGAAACCTACAACCCAGATACTATTCTCAGCTTTGAGAGTGTCTTTGCGATTAGAGAATGCAGATGTTTTGTTTTTTATAAGTTGTTTACAATATTTGTCCACCTTTTTGCATAGGACTCTCATGTCTCCATCCATCTAATTCTCTTTTCTGAACTAACATCTCATAGTGCCTTCTTTTTTATGTTATGTATGTTTCTACGTATGTTTTTATGTATGTTTTATGTGCTTTGTATTTTCCATTCCTATGCAAGGTGTATTTTGTCGAGAGATTAGTTGCTTTTTTTTGGTCAATCAACATGATCACCCAGGTTTTTGTTAACTTCTTAACCTTTATTCTTGCATAGATAATGCACACTATGATCAGCAACAAATGTGTCTTGCAATAATCTATATTTTTTTAGCCATCTGTACAAGTAATGGTTCAGTTTACAATATCATTGAACAATGGTTATGATATTATTCATCAGTTACGTGTTTTTTGAGAGACATAGGATATAAACAGAAGTTTGATAGTGGTACATGTGGTGTCCTTCTTGTATTCCTTCTCTTCCCTTATTGATTATTGCAAGTTACAGCCTCTGTTATATGCCGGGATAGATGAGTTTTTCATATATTTGAATGAATGTTCAGTGCTTCATAGTTCTAGCAGAATGGGAAAATGGCAAATGTAATTGCTGATATATATTACTAGTGTTAGCGATAGGTTAAATTGGAAATTAAATTCTTATTGTACAATTTAATGTGTTTTTTTTATTTTTTGTACAAGCTTGCATGTTGTAGTCACCACAACATATAATCCTATATTGGTGAAATTTGGAATAAAATGAATTGCTTGTAGCACCAAATGTCTTTAGTTTTCCAATTTAATCTATCACTAGCATTTGTCTTCCTTCTAGGTGGTTGATATATTTGAGGAAACAAAATTAAATAAAACAAGGGCAGGCGGATTGAGAAGGACGGTTTATGAGACATGAAGCTTCTACACTAAATACAAGTGATTCTATTTGTCATAGCTTGAATTGCAAGTTTATTAGATAGTTAAATTTATAAAATTTATTTTACATTTAGAAGTTCTAATTTATTTATAGATGAGATGCTTACTGTGACAAATGCTACAATCAATTTGTAATCTAATTTAAATAAAATAAATGTTACATTATTGTGTGCCTATTATATCCCAAAAATTTACATGAAGTATGTTTCCTCCTTGAAGTATGAGTGTTACATGGGAAATGCTCAAAACAACAATGAACAATGATATTGCATCCTTTTAATTATTATTCTCATAATTTATTTGTGTTAATTTTAGTATGATTTATCCAACACTACATATGTATGATTTATCTCCCAAAATAGAATAGGAACCTTTGGATCCTTTGTAATTAGATCAGATATATTTGCAAGAGAACATAATATATATCACTTTTTTAGGGAAAATCACTACCAAATAGGTTAACACTCTATATTCACTAAAAGAAGATTTACAATTCACACAAAAATTTAATCTTATTTGGCTTATTTTATAATCTAACTCGTTCCCAACATTTTTTCCATTTGTGTTAGATCTAAACACCATATGATGTTTTCCACTTGAGGGTTTCCTTTTCCTAACCTCAATCCAAGTATTTTCACAATGAGATGACTCTATATTATCTTGCTCTACAATTGTTGAAAGGTTCTCCCCCCCCCCAATACTCCAAATATGGCTTAGCTAGTTAGATAACCCAAAGTACTAGAAGAAATTGATAACATGGAGGCTTCAATTCCCTTGGAAAGCTTTAGGGAGGCTACAACCTTTGCTTTCTATATGTTGGAAGCATGTGATACCAAAGGGCGATCCCCAAGAGGGGTAGGAGAAGAAGGAAAATTTTATTTTGGGAAGGTGGGTGGGACAATGTAATGTTGAGACTTAGCCCAAATGCACCATGTTGGTTTGCTTGAGTTTTTTATATCACACTACATAGGAAATTGGAAGGAAATTTGGTGCATTGAGTAACACTTCCTACATTTTAAAGAAATTTTTTTGTAGTTAATAGGTTGGCTCTTGCACCTATTTCCCGCATTCAGCAAAATATCAATAGGGAGGCCATTGGCTAAATCCATTTCAACATGGATACGGACACATGTAGAGTTTTGATAGTTGATATTTTCCTTGGAAGAACAATTATACCTACTAAGGACATTACCAATCGCCTTCAACCAGTCAAGTTGCCATAACTGAATAGGTAGATACAATAGTCTTACCCACAAGAATGTGGTGGTGAAAATTTCTAAATGACAGTCAAAATCTGGAAACCAATATTTCATGCACAAAAAAATTCCTTGGTATTATCATTAGGCCATTTTCTAGCACCAACTCCTTGTCCTCCTGTGTATCAAACCCTAAAATGAAGAAACCCTTTGGACAAGGATATTTATACTTATTTCACCTTCCATGTATTACTACCATTTCTCTAAAACCCAATCATGCAAATCACATAACTTTTTCCAAGTCCTTGTAAATTGACACATCATATGCTCAAATAAAAAACCTCTCTAACAATTGTTAGACTATCCAAAAAAAATTCTTAGGCTTTTGAGTATAGACGAACAACAAAATGTGAGGAAGTTTTGGCACCGTTTACAATGATGGGAGGTTGAAACCCATCACTTGTCATGTTGGGAAAACAATTCCCTAACCCCCAATAGTCGAAACTCCAGTGATTGCATGGACAAGGGTTACACCCATCCCTAACAACCTGCACAAGACCATCCTACCTCTACCCCTTGGAAGAGGGCATCACCTTACCACCATTCTTTCCATTTAAGTCATGAAATTGACCGCAAAAGGAGGTCTATGCATTGCACGACATTTAGATCCCCAGGGAGAGACGATGCCAATCAAAATCAATAGCTTGTTATTGTTGTTGTTGTTTTCATAGTTTCTACACTAAATACAGGTAATTATAGTTACCATAGCTTGATTTACAAGTGTACTAGAGAGGTAAATTTCCAAAAATTATTTTTCATTTAAAAGTTCTAATTTATTTATAGATGAGATGCTTGTTGTGGCGAATGCAAATAATTTATAGTTTAATTTAAATAAAATAAATGCTACATTATTGTGTGCCTATTATATCCCAAAATTTTACGTTAAGGATGTTTCCTCCTTGAAGTGTGAATGTTACATGGGAAATGCTCAAAACAACTGTGAACAATGATATTGCATCCTTTAAATTATCCCCCTCATAATTGATTTGTGTTAATTTTAAGATGATTTCTCCAACACTACATCCATATGACTTATCTCCCAAAATAGAATAGGAACCTTTGGATCCTTGGTAATTAGATTAGATATATTTGCAAAAGAACATAATATATATCTTTTTACATTAACAATATTTCTCCAGTTAAATTACATACCTTTGTTCAGTTGTGAATCATCTTTGCATAGTTGGGTTTCATAAGGTTGTGATTAATGAACATTGTTATTGAAATTGTTTTTATTATGTATAATATACCATACAAAATGCCAAGGTGAGACCATAATAACACACAAATGACCATTAGGCTTCCCAAATTTTTTGTATTGGAATTGTTTTTCAATAAACACAATACAATATTTTTGTAAACACAATGTGTTTTGCAATGTAGAAACCTCTTTACAAATATGAGTATTCCTTGTTGCCTATTTTGGAGCTTTAGAAACATAATGTGTTGTCAACTATACAAACTCCTATGCCATGCTCTCCCTACAATGTGAAGTGTGTACTATGAAGTACACTATGTATTGGAAGTTAATAGAGTCTACCTTTAATGAGAAATGTGATATTTGACAAAATAGAACTCCATCTATACATTTGTATATCTGAATTTCATGACAAAGCTTCAGTATAAGTATAGGTAGGCTTCAAAACACATTATGTTTTTATGCTCCCTATTGGATGTTGCTAATCTCTCAACAAAATGCATCACACATAGGCATGTAACATACATAAAACACATAAAACCATACATATAAACATACATAACATGATGGGATGGTGTAGTGTGGGGCCTATGAGATGGGGGATAAAAGTGAGAAAACTAGTAGATGGGAGCAAACATTACGATGATAGAAGCGATCCCCTAATAGTGTCATCAGCTCATTTTTCCTGCCACTTCAAATTATTTGGTGTGGTAGCTTCCATAAGAAGCTATCCATGCACCATGGGTAGGAAAGATGATGTGACTAATACATGTATTTTAAATTGTAAAAGGTATTGTTATTAGAAAACACTTCGTGTTGTAGGTTTTCCCATTTTGTAGGTTGAAAGCGAAAGGTTGGAGAGTAGGGGATAAAGTTGTAGGTGGGGGAGATGAAAACCAACTGAATTGAGGTGAGTGGTTTGTAACTGATTGGGTTTTTATTTGTAAATGGTTTTAAAACCTTATGTGGGTTGCATTTTGCAAAACTAGTGTTTTGCAACCTGGAATTTTACAAAATAGTATTAATTTCTTGAAAGGAATCTTTAAAATTTATAAAAAGTCTTACACAGAGTAAAAATTATGTTTCAATTTATTTATATGATCCAAATATACATGCACAATATGATTGTAGGTTGTAAAACATATTGGAAGGTGACTACATGATTTATGAAACCTCCAACGCACACAATGTGGTAAAACCCTCTACACACTGAAGCTAAATGAAAACCCTTCAAAAACCATAAATAAAAACCCATTTTTGCAACGGAATTGAGGTGAGGGGTTTCTAACCGATTGGGTTGTTACTTGTAAAGGGTTTTAAAGCATTATGTGGGTTGTAGGTTTCGTAAAACCCAATGTTTCACAACCAGGAATTTTATAGAACTATATGAATCTCTTGAAAATATTTGGTTATTTAGACCATATGAATGTAATGAAAGGAAACATTTTGTAAACTCCAAGTATTTTCCAATGAGCATTAACACTTTGTGTTTCACCATTGTCATTTTACTGTTTATTTATTATTTCCAATAATGAAGAATTTGGTGTTCTTAAGTATTTATGAGCACACAATTTTACATATGGCTATGTGTGGATCACATGGGCCAAAAGTAGCAATAAGGATGGTATGTATTTTTTACCCAAAATTGATGAAACGAAAAGGTTTTAAAGAAAAATCATTAGCTTTCCACAAATATATAAATTATTCTTTTACTTTGATTTTAATTATGTAATTATTTTATATTCAAATTATGACTAAAGTTGTAATCAATAGACTGACATTGAAAAACATCTATAGATTTCAAATGGTATCAATAATGTTTTGAATCCAAAACATGTGTCACATTCCTATGCTCGCGATACTATAGGGATTAAAAAAAAAATTGAATTCTACAAGTTTGACCAAGTTAAGGTGGTCGCATAACAGTTTTTATATTTTTAAAAAGTTGTAATAAAAAATTCATACCTAATTATTTACTTGAAAAATTTTCAAAAAGTATGCATCATATTAGACATGAGTCCTCGACCTATAATTCAAAATATTATCATTTTATTGTGGTTAGGGTATTTACAAACACCTACTTTATTTTTTCCTGAATTCTAAGCATCATTTTACTGAAATTTCAAAATTTCACCAAATAGATTTCTTTCTTTTTTAAACAAACCTAGTAGTTTAGAAACTACTTTCAATTTTCTACAAATTCTATTCTTACATATTTTTGAAATAATATAGATAACTTATTCAAAATTTTAAGTCAAGTTGTCTAACTCTAAATTTTTTGATTTTTTTTGCCACCTAAGGGCCTATTTTTTCCATGATGATCCTGCACATACCCATATGCGGGCTTAAAAACCACAAGAGATTGGGTATGTTGTGATGCGGGTTATAGTTTTATAAGCATCCAGTGTTTTCCAACAACTAATTATACATAGACAGTATGATTGTAATCAAAATATTTAGCTATTTACATAGTTTGATTGCAATGAAAGGCATCTTGAACATTTATAAGAACTCTTAGGTAGACTAAAAATGACATTTTAATTTTCTCATATGATGGTAAAACATAGCAAAAAATATATTTTTGTGAAAAATGGGAAAACCAAATGTATGATATTTTCTTAGAAAATTGGGGAAAATTTGAATTTACAAAAACGTAAAAAATTGTTGAACAAGAGATAATTTAAAAAAACAATATTGAAAGACATTTCCATAGCATAGAGATATAAAGAGGAAATAAAATAAAGACTTTAACTAATGAATTGTAGAAAATATATTTTTGTAGTTTATATTCATATCACTGATTACATTACATTACACATATTTCAAACTCAAAGCATTACTTCACATTGCATAACTAATAAGTTGATGTTGATAGATGTAAAAATTTAAATTGCAATATAGTTTCTTACAAAGTCATCCTAAGAAGTTATGTAGTTGCTTCACATTTCATAACTAATAACTAGGAGCAGCTGCCAATTGCATTTTCTTATCATGGCATTCTGTGAGACCATATTTGTTTAAGGAATTTTTTCAAATATTTCACTGACATGCCTATGCTACCACATTTTTCATATATGTCTACCAAAGCATTCTATCAAATAGTTCACTGCCTTGCTGCTATGGCTAAAATCCTAAAATAGGTGCTTTCAAACAATCTATGGATGCTTGGAAAAACTCTATAAAAGCATAATAGAAAGCAAAAAAATAGACAAGGTAGTGAAGAACTGTTTGAAAAAATGCCTCAAAGAAATGAGGTCTCATCGTGTTTGGAACTCCATGACAAGCCATAGAAAAGGAAATGAACTATTTGAAAAATGCCTCAAATAAATGTGCTCATGATGATGTAATTCCATGAGAATCCATAGTAATTTTCTTATCATGGCATTTCATCAGCATGAAACTCGTCGACTCAGTGGCTTGTGTGATAAGCTATCTTTTTTACCAATTTTTTTCCACCCACAAGCATTGGAGGCATTGGAGACATTAGAGTAAGACCTCCATTCTAAATTGTAAGAAGTATTATTTTATAGGAATATGTGTTCAAATATGATATTGCACAAAATAATTGGAGGTTGGAAAACACTTTGTTGAAAGGCGCGAGACAATTGAGAGGGGCGGTGAATCAGTTGTCACCAATCACATCCACAAATATCAAACAATCATTAACTTCACATTCACTTTATTATGGTATTAAGTATTAGCATGAAATGAAAATAACAGAAAGCAATATCAACACAAGAAACACTAGATTTATGTGGAAAACCTAATAAGGGAAAAACCACGGTGATGATTAACTCAAAATATTTAAAGTAATAGTAAAACTAATTACAAAGAGGATCACTACCCAAGAAGGAGGATCACTGTCTATAGATAGGACTCACTATCCAACAAGGAGGATCACTACCTACAAATACAAAAAGATAATAGAAAATCCACCACAAAAAATTACACATATTTGTAGCCTTGATTAGAAGATTGCAGACTCCATCAGCTCAATGCTTTCAAGAGTCCAACACATTAAAGAACTACTGCCTCAATTCACTTTTGCACACTCTTGCTTATCAAAATTGTGGCTCATCACATTACAATCCTTAACATCTTGTCTTATATTTATACCATCTTCAACCTTAGAAACTTTTTGCAAGGTCGACTACACACACTTCATTTTACAAATTCAAATTAGGTCAGCAACTCAACATTCCTGTGGTGGAAGAAAATGAGAGTAGACCAAACCAATACTTAATAAAGACCTAAAAAAACATCGTGGATCAATCACACACTTCCTTAATTGATACTTATCCAGGTTTGCATGACGTGTAGACACTAGATCAACCAAACCTAATGAAAAAAAAAATTAAAGTACACGCTTCCGCAACAAGAAGATAAGATGCTTCACCATACACTAGAACTCATCTTAGATGCCTTCGGATTCATTTGCAACAAATGAAACAACCTTCGTACATATCTAATACTATCCATCAGTCCATCTGGACTGTACAAATACACACAACAACATTAAAACTCATCTTCCAAAGGACCAAACCACAAACTCCCCTAATAGAGCAAAAATAACATCATTATAAACCTTCTACTAGATCCACAAGACCTTAAACAAACCAGCGAAGGATTGCAGAGCAGATACATTTCTCCCAGCCCATAGACAAACAACTCTGCTAGACTAGTTCACAAACTAGTGAACACAACTTTCACTCTTCATCAAACCAGAAGCTTTAATCTAGGATATAACACCCAAGGATTCCCTTAAACAATAATTTAGATCCACACAAGTATATGATCAAAATAGAAGAAATGTAGAGCACATAATAGAGCACATTTTGAACACACACTCAACTCTGACTTCACTATTTCTCAAAATTACTTGGTAACTCATCACATCAACACACCTACACCACCATAAAGATAGCTCCATGTACTCACAACATCTCTACCGTATCTTAAATATACATGCACAACCTTCAATCACTTGTTTCCTTTCTCTACAACAACCTATATTGTGTTGACATCAATGAAAACATTAATGACAACACCACCATACTCATTCATACTTGCAACAATCTCCCCCTTTGTCCTTGATGGCAACACATGATGTGAAAAATCACCAATAACACAATACACACTCTCCTTTATTTTCTAGATTAGAAAACCTACACAACATTCCTACACTCTCTTTTCCTTACAATATTCTCCCTCCCTTCCTTTCAACATTTTATTTTTCACATGACTCTCTCTCCCCCTTTGAAATCAATGCAAAAGAACAAAAAATATGATCACTCCCCCTTAGGAGTGCACCCACATCTCATACTACAACAATGATACTTCCTACTCCCCCTGAGGAGTAGACCCAGTCATCAATCCAGACAGATGAAGAAACTATAGATCCATTGGATTGATGCACCTCCATGTGCACCTAATTCAAAGTTGGAGGGGCAATAACCCCCAACTTCTCTTGGTGATACTCAAAAGTATCCTTCAAAAGAGCCTTAGTAAATATATTTGTAGTTTGATCCTTTGTAGGCACATACTCCAATCTAAATTCATTCTCCTATACCTTTTCTCTCAAGAAATGATATCTAATAGATATATACTTTGTCCTTGAATGCATTACCAAATTGTTTGAAATATTTATTGCACTTGTATTGTCACAAAAGATAGGGATAGGCTCATCATATATCACTCCTATGTCCTTCAATGTTTGCTTCATCCATTATACCTATGTGCAACAAGATGTTTCTGCAATATACTCAGCTTATGCAGTGGATAAAGCAATTGAATCTTGTTTCTTGTTTAGCCATGGAACCAA
>VDFB02139104.1:0-13550 GCA_007258455.2 Sequoia sempervirens | reverse complement strand
GTTACAACTCTCCAGGCGGTGGGATTTTGCTCTCCGGCTATATATACTCCCTCTGTTGAGGGAAAATGGTCCAAGATTTGACAGGAAGAATACTGGTTTTAGCAAGAGACGCCAGGCCTCTTTTGCATGTTTAATTGCAAGATACTTTCAGACTGTGCCTATTGTTCGGCCTTTCTGCTTTTTATGTCTTGATTAAACTGTGAACTGTGCTTTTTATTGTCTTAAGCATTTCATTTGAGGAGACTTCTATATATTGAACACAAACTTGCTGGTCTAAATCATGTCTTAATGACTCTTCTTAGCAGTAAGAATGTATGCGATACTGTTTTATGTCAATTGAATGAACTGTTTATGCTATTGCTTTAAGCTTCCGGTGTTTTGGAACATATCAGTAACATTCAGGCCCTTGAGTCTATGATTTATCGTGCCTATCAAAAAGCTTTGGCGCATCGCCTTAGATTAATATTTGTTTCATTATATCTGCTTCCTTTTCCCTTTCCAAAAACCATTATATAGAAGAAGCCGGCTTCTTTAAAATCTGGAGGTCACTCAGTTTGGCGCAAAGGGGTCCCCCTTGAACTGAGTTTCCCATAAAGGCACTGTTATCCTCACACTTTAAGGCCAACAGACCATTGACCTTGGCTGTTGTGTAGTCAAAGAATAGGAAGAAACATAAATAAATTAATGAAACAAAATGGATAGAAGGGACAAAGGAGATGGTGCTAGTATAGGCACCATGTGAAGGAATAGGGTGTGAACGATGAAACAATAGACTACCAAAAATAAATTAATGAGGAATGACACAGGGCATGGTAAATGGGTTAATGTGTCATTAGGAGGCATGACACCCCCAAACTCATCGATAATTGTGATGTGGAGGTGATGGATGACACACAGAGAAAAGTTTGACTCACAACCTCCATAAAGGTATATTCTCAAAAAAATTGAGGGATATGATTTTCCTAAGGAGGTGAGTAGATGAGGTTGGAGGAGGAAACACATGAGAATGAAAGGGAACATGAGAAGGGGGGAGGAGATAAATCTAGAGATCAGTGTAGATGTTGGGAGGTGCTTGAGTATTGAATGTGGATATGTACAAAATGGACTCATTGAAAAGGATTTAGAAACTTTCATGCAAACATAATTGGTAGGTGTAAAGCTACATTCTCCTTGCCCATATCAAGTGAGAGCTTCGATCAGGTTAAGGAATTTCATCAAGTAAAAGAAGATAAAGGATTTTTATGAGAGTGGATGACTCTACAAGTGTGAAAGGGGAAGGAAGAGGTAGTAACCACAAAAAACCATTAAGTTGGTTGTATTATTGTTGAGCGAGTGGATTTTTAAGTTGTATCAAGTCCATGACTATTTTGCTACCCATATTAGCAACTCATACTCTTCACACAAGCTATGATGCTTTTCTCCTCTACCAATTCACCCCACTATAAAATCTCGAACTTGGGAATGACAATTTTTTTTAGTATTAACCAACCAAGAATTTTCCATATAGATTAGAAGTGTTAATTTCAATAACTAGACATTCACCATGGTGGTATCAACTCATCATAATGGTTGACACATGTCCATAATGCATCCCAGATAGAAAGAATATCGATGCATTGTGCACTACACCGCGGGTCCTATCCTTCCTATAAGTCTTCTGCACCATTGGATAAATGGGAAGAGGATTCAATGCATCCCATACTACACTGCAGGTCCATCCTCAACCCCACAAGGCTAGGTATATAGTTTGACAACTGGAAAGGGGATTCAACGCATCCCATACTACACTGTGGGTCCATCCACCATCCCAAGGGTTTCCCCAAGTAGTGAACCTTCCAAACCCGATGGATTCTGACTTCAATCACCTATAGGCCACTGGCGATAAGTCTGTCCACCCAGGAAGAAGTATCTCCCAACATATATACCACCTTGTGACCTTAGTGATATTGTCAACTATCTTCTTCATAATCCTCAGTAACACTTGTAATCAGTCACTTTTGTGCTTATCAGTGATAGCCAATGAACCCTTTCAATACACGGTTAGCTCTAGATTACCATTATCTGCACAAATGGGCCCCTACCTATGCAATTGCTATGACCATATCATAGCCAGGGTAGTATGCTACCTTCACCTCCATGAACCAGGTGAGTACTGACTAAACCCTAGTAGTATCCCAAACATCAATCATTGTCATGGTCCAATGACTACCTGTCACTACTCAAATATCCCAAAGGTTCACTCTTGGGCGGGTCATACATAATATGAATCATATTCACAAACAATAGATACACAAGCCTATACATAAGGACCTCTAGATATGGAGTTGAATTACACAAATACATAAGAGATACACGGAACCAACACGAGATGGACTTTTCCCAAAATATATACATATATATATATATACATATATATATATATAATCAAATACCCATTATAAAGTAGTTAAATCCCAAGTACTTCATTATGTTCATAGGAACTTATTGTGTATTAAATATAAGTTATTAAATTCCCTTAACTTTATCATACACATTCGATACCCATTTTAGCCTCAACTGAAGCTTATAGATGAGGAAAGGTCAAACCATTGAGGAACAATCCCAATATTTGAGAGTTATCTCCCCCCCTCCCCCAAATGCTCCCCATACGGGCTTAAGGTCATAGGGACATCCTTCGCCCAAGGACCACCTACATTCCTACACTCGAACGGGTCAAAGTCATACATAGTTCTCCTTACAAAGCCTCTCAAGGATACCTATGCACACATTCCCACAACCCAAGGTTTCACTTCCCTTTAAGTATATTGAGATTGAACCTCACCACCATTATTATTCATATTTCCATGTGAGCATCCTCAAACCCATTACAATTTCCTATCAAGTATATTGTACCAAATTTGATACCATGATGATAATACAACACAGTTTATAACACGGGGTTCCAATTTGGCTCAAAACATGATTTGGTTATCCTAGATATCACATGTGTATTGGTTCTTGATATTTGAACCACTATATTATACTAATAAGAAAAACCTCAAACATTCATATATGAGGATAACCCAGTAGATTAATTTTCTCAATTAAGATACATTTACTAATTCTAAGGGTATTAATACTTGAGATCTATTCATAGCATGACAATTATGTGAAGCCCCAATATGGATCCAACTGATCTATTCAACTAATATGATCAAGAATCAGGATCCTTTTATTTTTGACATGATCAATGTCCATTAGAATAAGAGTGTGTGCAAGAAGTTGAGTCCACTTTTGGGCCAAAAAGTGGAAGTGTTTTCTCTAATTTTCAAAATTTGTCAAAATTGACCTAAAAATTTGAAGCACTTAAAGATTGAATCTTACAAAAATTCAGTAATATGAAATGTAGTACTTGGAATCTAGTTTCCAAATATGTAATTTATTTTAATACCTAGATGATAGAAATTGATTTTCAATAAGCATGTCTAAAACCCACTGTTTAAAAGTCACTTTTTTTTTACCATACCATGCATGTGTACATCATCCATATTTACACCTAAATAATTGTATTTTTCTAAATCCTTTTGGAAAATGATCTCTAACACATTGAAGAATGTTCATGATATTTTTTGTAATTTTTTTTAATATATATATTTTTTGTTAATTTTTATTGGTCAATTGTTGTTTTGAAACTTGATGTGTATGTCACTCATAAGATGACCTAAACTTATCATTTATTTTATTTTATTTTTTTTCAAATTTAAAAGAATTATCTAAATATTATTCACATACAATTTGTTTTCCAAAAAATTATCTTAATAAAAAGTTATCAAAATAATAAAAAAACCTCATATTTCAAATTTATGGACCAATTTCATCATTTTTTTATTGAAAAATAGAAAAATAATCCAATTGGAAAAAAATTACATATTTAGAATCTACACAATCTCATCTAAAATGGGTTTTAATTTCATAGAATAATTCTAAACAAAATCTCATCGGCCATATTGACATAGTCAGTTTTTTCTCTCAATATTGTCATGACTTGTACTTGTAGGTCCAAGGCTAAGGGTTGGGTTACCATGCATTTTCTAAGCCTAAATACAAATTAGAAACATGCATTGTGATTTTCAAATCTTTTGGAATGAGTACCCACTTTAAAATGGATACCTATTCTAAACAATGAATGGGTACCTATTTTAAAGTTGAAAAATGACACTTCCTCTAGAAGTGGACTCAACTTCTTGCGCTTACCCATAATAGTCACCTCAACAAAGCCATACAAAATTATTTAAACTTCAAAGGCATAGCTTTCCAAGCATGGAGATCCAAGTAGACCTAGGTACGAGGTTATTTGATAATCTTAATTCCATCTAAGTATAGGATGTTAATAAAGTACATACATCCCTTTAATGTAATAGTCAAATATCATTATCATGCAACAATAATGTAAGTAGCCTTGACATGGGTCCATGTGAGATCCCAACCCTTATTAGTTTAATGATGTAAAGTATCATAATCATATTATATTATAGCATCACATAAGGTCAAGTAGTTTTAGTTCACTTAAAAGCAGAATCCTTTATGTTAAAAAAAATAGATCCTTCTCCCATTTAGATGTTTATTTAAATATATGTAAACAAGCAATATATTGGCTTGCCCATATTCTAGTAGTAGGTTCATAAGATTAACTTATCTCTACATGGTTTACCATCTCTATCACAAATATAATATAATGATACCATTCAAGGATACCGTAAAACATATTTTATAACCATATGAAGCAATGGTATCTAATTCATTAGCAGTCCATGATTATAAATAAAATAAGAAAAACATAATTTTTTTGATAAAATATAGTACAAAATAATACCATATTCTATTCTAAGGTAGATTACATTGTAGGTCAACCCCTATATACAAAGTTAAAACATTTCCATGGATAATTTGTCTATATAGATAGGCCTTCACAAATTAGTCAATGTGTAACCTCTCTTTAAAAATGATAGGTGCCTTACAATTATCACGACATTGATTCAGCTTATATGGACATTGTTCTAATAACATTTAAGAGTCTTAATGTAGATTTTTTCACAACTAATAAGAGAATCCCCTTACAGTTAAATAGAGGAATAGAAAATCCAAGTTCCCAACCCACATTAATGATATGATATATAATATTAATGCTCCTTAAATAAGACATAGATAGCATTGAAGCATTGGTTACTAATCAAGTGTGTATGTGTGGATATATTTATATATCATAAATCTCTAGAAAATTAACCCTATTTTAAATATTTAAAAATATCATTGACATATTGTCTCAAGCTCGCTAAACAATTATTCCCACAAGAAAGACATAATTTTACACCCAATATTCATATGTGCACAACCACCACTAATAGAATAATACAAATACTATTCATCTATTAGAGGGAAAACAAAATATTTAATAATGTATTTTAATGAAACCAATATCATACAAAATATAGAACTTTCTCAATTATAAGGAGAAGATATGTGATTCCTCTTGAGCACTGCAAGATAATGCAAAATCAGCAACTAAAGACTAGGTTTAGGGTAAATACCATAATCCCTCATGTACACATTAACTTCATACCAATTTTGATGATCTGGAATTAATCTTGACCTAGGAAGAGAAACCACGTGCACAGAACTGTAGACTCGAGTCTTACCTCTGGCTCCGCCCTTGGTGTATTCTACTATTATTGACCTCCATTACTTCTCTCCTGATAAAAGTAAACTCCTTTCCTTCCTCTTTTTGTCCACACCATACTTCCCCTTCTCATTTCAACCTCTGTTTGGTGGATTCTTCAAACCAATCGCATTTGCATCCAAGTTTCTCTGTTCTTTCCCTCATGTCTTCCATTTGGCCTTTTCTTCTCGAAACAGAGCTCTAAATTGCAGATTAATGGAGGATAGTAAGTATGTTTCCCTCTGTGCATCGTCCTCCATTCACAAATACAATTTTATCTTGCTTCTCTCTCCCTCATTCGCACTTCTGAATAGCTACGCCATTTTCTCTGCATTACGCTTTCTGCTCACATCGTACCCTCTATCTTTGTTGCTTAGGTCCTAAAGAAAAATTTCTTCTTCTGCGACTCTACGCCTCTTCATTCCCAGCTGCAACTTTTCCCCAGCTCCCTCCGCGAGTTTGGTGCCTTCCCTTCCATTTTGCTCAAAACACCTCTTTAATGAGGCTATCGATGGAAGACTGATGTCTTCTGTGTGTCAAATTGACCTTCATTCTATAATTTTTGGTTAGCTCCTGTGCAGGGATGCCATAGACCTGATAAATGCATGCCCTTCAACCCCTCCTCATGCCTCTATTTCTCATATTTTCTCCTTGCAGTGTGTGTTTTCCCATGAAGACACCATCAACCCCTTCACTTTTCTTCCTTTTTCCTCTGCAGTCTTCCTCTCTCTGCTCGCTGCTCTTTTTTTTTTCGCGAAAATATCTCACGAATGCCTAGAGAAGGGAGGGTCATGGGGATTTTAATGCCACCAGGCCACATCTTTTCCCTTAAAATGTATCCTTCTCATGCAAAAGAATGGAAGCCCATACCTTCACGTGAATGACTGATGAGATGGTTGGGATATCATGATGTGTGTGGCTGTCACACACATCATAAGAGACATGGAATAGGACAACAATTCCAAGTGTCTTGGAAAAGAGGAAGCCAAATACCTTTGTTGGGTATGCTTCTATCATACAAAATTCAAACCCATTTTACAATGTCTTCACAACATACAAGAAACTGGCAAAGGATGGTGTAGAGATTAGTGTAGAGTAGTATGATACTTTAATCTATGTGTGCAACAAAATAGAGAAGTTTTGGAGAATGGAGGAAAAAAGGGAGTAAAAATAATTCAAGGTCTTATCTAGGGACAAAATAATGTAGTAGCAATGAATTCACTTAGCAAAGAGCTCCTGTTTCTTGTCCTCCAATGTCTAGCTGATCAAAAATTCATGGGAAGTGTTCACAACTAAGTAAATTTTGCTAATGCTTTTATATTCATTAAATTTTTCATAGATAAATTTTGCATGCTTCTATATCGTACCTTGGTTTATAAGAAAAATAAAAGATGATAAATATAGATTATTCTAGATGCAATTAATATTGAGCTCCTTTTCTTTTAGGATAACTATACAAATCTTTTGAGTATGAAACTTTCTATATCTCCTTGTCTCTCATCTTGTTCTTGTGGATCGAAAATAAAATGAGGATTTAACTATTTTTACGATTGGTGTTGAGTTAAACTACCTATTCTTATTCTATGAATATGATTTTTGTATCCATATATTTACAAAATGTTGAAGAGAATGGCTAATATATATCTTTATATTTTTCATTATATAATTATAAAACATTAGCTATGTCCCTATTTAGGAAATTATCAGAACTTTATTCAACTATTATGATCTTTTGAGTGAATTTATGGTAATAATAAGGTGTCTAGGATGTTAAAATAAGTATATGTATTTTTTATTGATTCTTACAAGTGCAAAAAAGACTCTTGCGAGAGTGGATATAGTAGTAGAAATTTGTATGTGTTATTTGATCTCAAATGAGTTTAGATCATATTTTAGAAGTAACTTTAAAGATTGGATAAAGAAAAGAAAGAAATATCTCCAATATGAACATATATTATTTGGTAGGTGGAAAAGTTGAGATTAGGAGGGATTTATAAACCGAAAATTTATTATAATCAAAGATTTATTTGAATAACTTTACATTTGAAATTTAAGGGAAATAAGATTGACAAAGAGTTCTAGGTCAATTTTTTAGCCATAAGATAACTTTATAATATGAACCAAGAACAATTTATAGTTAATATGAGTCTTGACAAGTATGGTTTCTTAACATTGTAAGTCATGGTTACTTCAATTAGTTGCACTATAACCACTATTTACTAGAGACATCTTTAATGTTGCAACTCAATACTTTTGATCATCCATGAATATCATGGCAAAGGCTTTATATAATTACTTGATGTCTATCAACCTTTTTGAATATGAGAACTTTAATATTGTAATTATCATGTGAACCAAAGAAGGTTATTATAGCTATCATAAACCATAATATGATTGCATATAAAATGGAAGATCATTTTTGTTTGATGTGATGCTGTCATTGAGATTGAGTTAAGAGATAAATTATATAGATAACCATAATATATAAAATATTTGGATATCTTACTACTTACCAATGAGGACATATTTAGTTATAAGTGCAAGAGTGAATAACTCATAATTTGTCAATTGGACTATTTTAGAAGTATTGGATTTCATGAGAAGGTAAAAAATATTAAGAGATTACTTGAATATATTGTTATTGGATGTATACCTTTGGTTGGAGGAAATTTATAACTATTGTGTTATGTCTTTCAAAGTTTTAATAATCTTGTATGGTATTATAGAGGCATGACAATATAATTGAGACTGATTAATATGATCATGATGTTTGACCATATTAGCATAATATCAAATTGTGAATAGATTTTGAGTATTGCTCCCCTTATTACTGGGAAATTTATCCTAATGGTGATATTTCTTCTATTTGATTATCCTCATACACTAATGTTTAAGGGATTTCTCATTAGTATTATACAATAGTTCAAGCTATCAAGAAATTAAGGCAACATAAGATGGAATCTATTTTCTTCTAGGGAATAAACTATTAAATCAACCTATTTTGATTTTTCTTTGTGTTAGAAATTAAGACAACTTATCTAGTAGCATAAAAAAGGGTTTGGAACTCAAAAGCTTAGCCAATAGCTTACTTTTTCACCTAGCTAATTGTTAGTGGTAAATTTGTATTAGTAAAAAAATTAGAAATATAGGGCTAGCCTAAAATTCTAAAATATTTCAAGTGTGATAATGTAGATGAAATTGCCCCACGCCTTCTCCTTCACTGCCCCTTTCTATTCAAGCTAATGGGAAAGACAATAGATAAATTTAAAATATCCTAGGTAATGCATGTTTATTGAGTCACTACTTGCTAAATGGAAAATTCCATTCAAGGGAAAGGATCATCCTCTCTTATGGAATTTGATCCTAGCCATTCTTTTTTGAAGCATATGGCTTGAAACAAAAGTAAGCATATTCAAGAAAATCTCTTTCAATGAAGAGAATGTTTTGATTAGTTTTTTAAGTTCATGTTGCAGAAGTTTGTTTAGTGTACTTTCCCCATTTTCAACTCTTGGTATGAAAATTTTAAACTCTTGGGAGGCCATTACTTATATTGTGGAGAAAAGTTAGTTTGCTTCTAAAAGAAATAGAACCCTTGACGAGAATATTAAGGATCATACTTTGACAAAGCATATTCATGAATATTAGAAACTCAATTTTTTTATTACCAACAAGGGTAATCCTAGTCTAGATGCCTATTATTCAATCTTGCAAGATGGCCATAGCTCTCCCATTTCCCTTGAAATTGGCTTTATTGGGAAAAATATTAGCAATCTTGCATAAGTAGAATCTATTGTGAGTGGTATATTAGGTTCCTTTTGTTTGTCTCTTTGTGTAGTTTGTGTGCAAGGTGATTCGCATATTATTATTAATGCACTTTAAAGAAAAAAAGTACTAAGGATTGGGTCTTGGCTATAAATATTTAGGATGTGTGCAAAGTTCTTGATAGGATTATGTTGGTTGCCTTCTATCATGTTAAGCATTCAACCCACAAACCATTGGACTAACTGACCATTTGGGACCTTGACAATATATTTTAGGAAGAGAAAAGTCTCCTTGGAGATGAGAATAAGAACAAGTAGAGTTTAGTAGATTAGTAGACTTGATTCAAGATGATGTGACTTAATTTGTTGTTGGTCTATTTACTTGTGTTTCTCTTAATTTTACTTTATCTTCAAATTATAATTGATTGTGAAATGATTTATTAAGTTTTTTTGTTCTTTTAATTTATAAAAAAACCTCTTCCTCTAATTTTTTATCATCAAATAAAAATATTACAAAAAAGACCAAAAATCTTAATTTGAGATGCTTTAAGTACAAGTTCTCAATCTAAGATCTTGAATGATTGCAAATTCAATATGAACAATCTTTAAAATTGTTCCTTCAACCAAATTGCAATATGGATCCTTATAAAAGAGCATGGTTCTCATAGAGAAATAACACAAATTGTTGTGATTGGGTAAAGTGAACATTTACTACTTATTGAATTTCCAAATAGAAGTATAGCAATCACCCTAGGAATTTTCAATTTCCTTAATGGGATAGATACTAAAATATTACAGTGGAATGAAATCCTCAACCAATAGGATGTGCCACTTTGTATTGAACGAAGTCCTTATTGTTTTAAGAACACCTACATTGCCCATAATCACAAGATTGATCACAGCAATGGTTACTATTTATCTGAAATTTAGAGAGGAAGCAAATGTTTGGCCAAATTGCCAATTGGAAGGAACCACATCGTTCATGGTGAGATTTCTTCCATTGCTGCTCATCACTCTAAATGACAAACTCTGTCCATTCAGATAAGAATTACTCTGCCAATTTGCTCCCCAATTTCTGCTCATTTGTTGCCATCCAGTGTTTGACCCTTTTATCCATGCTGCTTTAATATCTCCTCTTCCTCCAACATTGCTTATCAACACTAACTCAAAGTAGTCTCTTCCATTTACGGTAAATTGGATCCCCCCAGTCTTCTTGCAAGGAACCCTGCAATTAATCCCAAAATGTTCAAAACCCATTTATTGCTTACGTCTTTTGGACAATAAGTTATGTGAAAAGTAGGAGAAAAATGAACTTACCTCCTATAAAAAACCGGTACAATTCCAGCTTTGTATTTGGCAATCTGCAGGAAGGCAGGTTGTGCCATGTCAAAATGCTGGAGAGGCAAATTACACCACCCTCCATTGTCATTTGGCAGGGTATTATTAGGTGGGCAGAAGTTAGTGGCAGTGATTGTAATGGATGTTCCAGGAAGACACCATTCAGGAACTTTTTTAGCATCACACCTAATTTGATAGCAAGCTCCACATATAGCCCCATCGTTGAACAGAGCACTGCTTAGAGCTGCAGTATTTGTGCCATATCCAGCACTGTACAAATTACCATACCCACAAGCACCACCTGCAACAACAACAACACAATCTACTTTAACTTCATATAATCTTGCAAGCAAGAAACAAAGAAACAATATTAATGTCCACCTATGACCTGATAGTAGATGAGCTATACATAATCTCCAAACGGGACAATAAGAATGATAAGTAAAACTTTTGCCATTGACTTTATTGAATTATAGAAGAGAAGCCAACTGCAACTGACCCATAGTTCCAGTGGCATCACTCCCCCCATAAAAAGTAGCATGCCCTGCAGTCCAGCCTTGAACAAGTATTGCTTTCAGGATTAAAAATGTTAATGCACACACCACCATCCTCATTTTCGTAACTGAAAAAGCTGATATGATTTCTTCCTATAATACCCTTCCTATATATAGGCAACTGTTTTCTGGAGGATTCAACCTTTTACCTTAAGACAAGCATTAAGATAACAGTACGGGGAGCATTTTGAGGCACTAAATTCAATGCACAGCAGCACAAGTACTGAAGCTACAAAATTCACTGGATTTGGAAGCAACTGAATGCAATTTTCATAGTCATTTTTTATACCACTGTTAAGTAGTTTAGGCTATGGAAGCTGAATAAGCAAGAGCTTCATGAATAAGTCATCAACTGTAATAATTAAGTAGTGATTTATCTATATATTTTATCATTCTTAGCACATCTATAAGCTGAAAAGGATTTTTTTCATACTGAAGTCATGTGAAGCGTATGGTATAACTATTGTAATACTGCATTTTTGCACACTTAGGCGGCTCCTTTACTGGTGCCCAGTTTTCAGCCATGCAATACTGATTTTTGATCATCAGAGCACAAGTGTGATGCTTCTGGTCACTGTTGAGAAATCTAAGTTACAGTTTATTTAAAGAACACGGAATATATAAAAAACAATTCTGATTATACATATACTATTCAACCGAATCCAAATTCAATGCATAGCCAACTTACGCAATTGATTTAGACTTCTTCTAAACCATACAAAATTTTATATTCAGACGCAAGTCACCACTCTGATTTCTCAACATTCTATATGTGATTATATTGGAAGGGATTCCCATTGTACTATCAAATTGCAATTATTAGCATTTAATTACAGAGGATGATATAAGAGATGAGGTCGGGATCATTGTCAGAATAATTATGACTGATGATAGAATCTCTCAATCCTCGACTCTGATAAAACAAAGATTTGTACTTCTATATCAACATGACCACCATCGGAATCAAATTTATTGCTGTTTTTGGCTACAGCCTTCCATTAACCAACAAGATAAATTTCTGTCTTGACAAGATTAGTTTCATTTGTTTTTTTTAACTGGCATTGTCTGCAATTTTCTGTAACCATTTTTTAAAATTTTAAGTAGCACCATCTGCGCCGTTGATAAGTGGTTTAGCCTATCAGCAAGATACTTCCATGGAAATATATCCAAAGTATTCGTATTCTGAGGAGTTGAGCTTAGTATTCACCAACTCAAATTTTTAAATTAAAATAATTACATCGTGAATGAGAAGAAAAATTAAAAACTTATCGTGACTGAGAAGAAAAATTAAAAACTTATCGTAAATAAGAAGAGAGGTATGTTTTTTTGAGGAAATATATTCCGTGGACTCGACGGCGCCTGGTTGGGGGTGTGCTTTGTTTTCAGTCATGCTGATAAGTGATGACTGAATTAAATATGAAAGTATTCCATAGTAATATTAATTTTTTATTTTGTTTTCTCTATTAGTACTTCCAGCAAGCGTGGAATAGAGCAATTTTTGGCGCTCATGGATGGCGCCATCAATATTGGATGCTAGAAATGCGTAGTTAAATAAATAGTCAGCTTAAGTGTCACACACTAAGCTCTGACCGGTCAATAGTTTTTTTGGCCTTTTCCTTTTCTGTTTACTTTCACCGTCACCATTGGAGTGAGATGTGTTTGTCCTCCAGCATTATCACATCATCTGTCAGTAGTACTGTGCACGAGCAGCAAAGTCGAGACATTACCCTCAGGAGCAAATAGCCGCTACCTTCATAACTACTTACAACAGCCGCTGCCTTCATAATTTATAATTTATAAAACAGTTTAGATTTTACAATAAATTTATTTTTAATATTAAAGATGACAGTAAATTAAATAAAAATAATTGATTTTTATTGTTATATAAACTGTTATTTATATAAAATATCTAACATTTGGTTACTCTTGTATTTTTTCATATTGATTTCGTAAGATGAAAATACTCATCCTTCAATATTATATCACAATAGAGTTTATTTTTCTTCCTTATAAAATCTTTTAATCAATTTATTTTTTCAACTTTATTAAAACCCTTATAACATCTTTAATTTTTTAATGATAATTAAATGCTTTTGACTATAATAATTTATAAATTAAAATATTACATATTGTTATTTGCTTTATGAATTATTTTAGAATGTATTTGCATTATTGACTATTGTATAAATTTATCAAAAAAAA